>VZTD01000824.1:0-140328 GCA_013397725.1 Rhagologus leucostigma | reverse complement strand
AAAAAAAAAAAAAATAGGGAATGAACCTGCAAGAACAGGTCTCGAAAACAGCTCTCTTTCTGACCAAACCATTACTAGAGCTCCCTGCTTAGATATTTTCCATTCTTGTATTCTCAGGGTGTTTTTCAAGTCGTCTCCTTTGAGTCAGTGAGCTTGCCCTGGCATGCCTCCCCTGGCTGGCCATGCACCTCTGGGCATTCAGAGTCAAAAAAACATATCAGGGTGAGGTTTTTTTAACATCTGCATGAAGAGCTGTACCCTGTTAAAAGGGAAACTGATGCAACTAATGCATCTTAATTACATTTTGGAGGCTTCTTTAGCCTTCTGAACCAGTCAAAGCCTCAGTAATATCCATCTCCTTAGATAAAGCCCAAGTATCAGTTGTTCATTTGGAGGATTATTCGTTTCCGTGGGAACGAATTCAAACCACTGTCTTGACTGCTGAACACAGTTACAACCAATATATCAGCCTCATAAAATGTGTTTTATTGACTTGCCTTTGTGTGAAACATGGATTATTGACAAACACAGATCTTCATCAGATTCACAAATGCCATTTTTTTTCCATTTAAAGCATATTTGTGAATCACATTTTGCTGACTATGAAATAAATGAGGCTGAGTATGTATACACATCTATATATGCTTGTGTGACTCTGTTAGGGATGTCTGTCCTATTACCTGTCAGATTAAATTACTTTTAATTCTCTAACTATTTGTCCACCTTCTGTTTACTGCCGAAATGGAAGCATGCCATCCCACTCCTCCCACCCCTGCCAGTTCACTGACAATATTAACGATAGAAGATCAAGTATTAAAAAAGTTAGGAAATTCCAGCAATATTAACTCAGCCCCATCTATATCCTGTGTATTTTTTGGCACGTGTGAATAACAAAGAGTAATACAGTGGTGCCGTTAAACTGGACATTCCCCACCTGCAGTAGTAAAATTTACCAGACTATTTGAGGTATTTCCCATTCTGAGTAAAAGGTGCACTACAGACAGAGTCATAAAGGTAATTACACTGGAGCAGAATGTCAATAGCTTAATGATGCCAACTGCAAGATTTACTTTTAATGAGGAAAAAAATTGAAATTACGACTATGTACAGTGTAGTCGATTGTGCTTCATTCATTTTACTCTAAAATGCAACAAAAGCAATTAAAAAAAAGAAAATACAAAAATTATGGTTCTGAGATTATATGTTTTGGAAGTTCTGCATTGTTTATTGCAGTTCACCCTCCACATTAGAAACAGATAGCTTTTATTGATACACACAAATAAAACACTCTATTCAACCGTACTTGAACACAATGAAACCTAAGGGGATACTTAATAGACTGGTCCTGCATGCATTCTTCACCTATGTGTTCCTTAATTTTGTTTTCCAGGCTGAAGAGCTACTATCATTTTGGAACTCTTCCAGTATCTGGTGATGACTATAATATTGTTTTTATTCTAGCTCCATCCAGGGGGCAAAAATGTGTCCTTGCAGCAGCCAAAAGCAGTAGACCACAATTCTGCTGAGTGTAGGCAGAGAGTTTGGAAAGGTCGTAGCTTTAAGAAGACATACGTGTGTGTATCAGGAAAGGAGTTGGGTTTAAGTCCATTGAACAACCTACAGGGAATTTCTGTACCTCCCTAGGAGCTAAGTATGTCCATAAATGCCTGAGCATTTAAAAGTGAATCTGAGTATCACAGCCATCAAGCTTTAAGTTTCTAGCCTCTGAATATAGTTGCAGGAATACTAAAAGTATTAACAACATTTAAAAATATAGATGAGAAACCATCTATTGATTTTTTTGATGTGGTCGTTCATCTGCTGTATTCTGCCTTAGCCAATAGACGCATCATTAACCTGGTACTCATTTTAGTTTGGGTTTGCTTTTAGCTTCAGTCTTTTCCCTGGTTCATCTTTCTTATTAGTTACAACTATGAAAGAGAAACTATAATATGTTAATTTCCTGAGGAAATACATAGTTCACATAAAATGAAGTATATTGGAACAGAGGGATAATTTTGATGAACAAAATAGGATAACTGGAGAATAAATTAGTCATTTCTGCAATTTTTTTACCTAAAGCATTTCTATTTGTCAGACCTAGTTTCCCCAGAATATGAACACACATGTAGAAAATATAAGAGTACTTTGCTGTGGTTGTCTGTTAAAATATAGTTTACTGCTAAGTGTAGTAAGTAGCAAGAATGGCCAAGATGCCCAGAACACAGGAGCCATCTGGGTTCACAGTAACCAGTGTTGCCACTACAGACACTAAGTGAAAACTGTGATTCAGCATCTCTTGTGAAAGCAGTTCTTAAGCCTTGCATCATCAGTTTTCTGCTGTTCAATATGGCTCTGGGGCTGGGGAAGGCTCTGTTCCAACTCTGCCCAGCAAGGCTGTTTCTGCAGGTTCCCACAATGAGAGCAAACTCACTGCAACTCCCCATCCACATCCTCACTGGAGTCCCCTGAGCAATCCTCACTGCTACATCACTGAAGCAGCTCTACCACCTCTACAGAGAGCACTTGAGGTCCCCCGAACACTCCCTGTCAGCTGGCATTCAAAGCCTGACCTCTGTGCACTGTAATCATCTCATGACTCCACCTTGGTGACCTACCTTTCACTGCCCTTCAGCATCCACACTGCTCCTACTACATTAGGTTAATTAGACAAGTTTGTATTCATGGAACTGACTGAGAGAGTTGCAGGAAGCTCAGCAGAGGTCACACAAAGAGTGTGACAAGCTGAGGTGACAGCCATGGCCTAGAGTCGTGTTAGGCTGCACCCCAATAGACTCAAGTTCATCCCTTTTCTAAATCACAGGGACTCTCAGAATCCCATGGTGGTTATCAATACCTGGTATGGCTCAGACATTTTCCCATATGTGGGGAACATGGTCAAGCTGCTAATGGCTGCCGCTGTCAGCCTCAGGTCCTTTTTTTTCCTCTTTCCATCACTAGTCTTCCATCCCTCTCGTGCAATCGCAAAACTCTTTCTTCTCCAAACAAGGGATGACCAACAGTGGGCTATGTGTTTCATGATAAGCATAACCACCTTCATGTTCTGTGTGACAAGCCAGCACTATCTCAGAAAATGAGCATTCTTGTTTCTGTATTCTCTCACCTTACTCTCTATGCCATGATTCAAACAATGGTCAACATCTCATAAATGTTTATTCCATATTCATGGTACAGGGGTTCAGTGTTGAGTGTGGAGCCATGTGTGGCCATACTCTTATTTTGGAGCTGAGCTCCATGCTAGTTGCCATTGTTGTTCTGATAATTACCCTGCTAAAGCAGATCCAGCAGGTAAGCTGAGACTTTGCCTGTCCCAGAGCTCGTGCAAGGCCCTCTGCTGACTGGACTGTCTGATGTGTTTGTTGCTGGTGGTGCTCCGGGCATACTGACACCATTCAGAAGCAATGGTTTGCCCAGCTGGGCCAAGCCCACTGGTGAAATACAAATTTTAATTCACTGATATTTTGGTCCAGATCCCTACAGCATCTCACTAATGTGTCACTTGGAAATGACCTGTCTTTTAAAAAGAGACATATCCAAAGATCAGTAGATGGTTTCTTGCACCAGGGATAGAACATAGAAGGGGACATTCGCAATCTGTTGAGAAATTAGTATGGCCTTTTTCAGACAACACTGAGTAGGTGGACCAGACCCTCACTACTGAAACAGAAATTAATTTGCTCTTAGTCAAAACCAGTCATTACTGAGATAAACAGTACAAACAAAATTAATTTTCCTCAAAGAGGGCCAGTTGGCATAAAGTAAGCTAGAAAGCCACTTCACATCTAATAGAACTCAAGGGACTGTCTGACACATCCCAAGATTAAAGGAAAACAAGAAATAATCCAAATGAAAATTTACATGCAAACTGTCCCTCCTTCAGGGACAAATTGTGTTAGTCAGATCCCAAAGTTAGAAGTTATTTCCATAAAGGTCACTCTTGACTCACTGAATAGCCTTTTAACACCGCATATGACAACTATATGAACTGTAATGAGTTGATTAAGACATTAACTTTTACAGACATCTCCAAGTTTACCAACCCAGCATTTTTTTTAATGTCTCTGTTTGCTATTTTCTTCTGAACTGCTCAATTATGTGTCTACTGTCCATTGCACTTAGTTCCTGGATCAGTAAAAATTTGCTATTGGTGATTGTCTCAACCAAGAAAAAGAAATTAGAATAAGTAGGTTGTCTTCCTTCTTTTGTGCAAAATATAAATTTGTTGGTGGTATGGACCTGTTATTGGGAGTTGAAGGCTCCACGAGAGGCAGCAGTTTGACAGCCCACTGTGGCACACAGCCTCTGGAGCAGGTGAGCCTGCAGGACTAGAGACCAGTGTAGAAATGTGGCAGTGGGTTTCAAACCTTATAAAATAATGAAAATTTCACCAGGTTTCTCTTTTAGGCTTAGTATCACATTTCCAAAACAGAAAGATACACAAAGCCATCCATAGGACTAACGTTTCTTAGTCACTTTTGAGAATCTCTCTCAGAGAGACTGGCCATCTTAGAGAACAATAGATACAGTTCATGCTCTACACACTATATTGTTCTGGCTTTTCTTTATAACAAACTCGAGATCTCTAATTCTGTTTTACTTTGTGGACTGTCAAAGTTTTCATTTGCTTTGTCCTTTGTATGTTTTTTCTACCACAGATGTCTCAGATGTTTGCCATTTGCTGCACTATACAACAAAAATCTCACAAATAAGGGCATTTTTCTTCTTTCTTCTAAGCAGAGCACATCAGTTCCAGGACACATCAGCCTGCCCCAGGCCTGTACTGCATTACACCTTACTCACCGATTCACCCTCTTCCGCCTCCTTCCAATCAAAAACAGTTGAGGCAAGGAATATCTCTATGTTCAGTGTCAGCCTTATGCACTGCTAATACCAGCTCCTGCCTTTGTAAAGAGGAAAACCAAAAATATAAACAGCACAGTGCAGATTTTTACATTTCTTTAAAAATATTTCTCATGTACATCGTTCTCCTATGATTGGTTAAGTGGCTATGTGACAACATTTATCTCTGTTCTGCCACGGATAATGGAGTGCCCTAGTTCCCCCCAGGGCTTTCCACAAAGCATCCCCCTTCCAGCTTCCACTGGACATTTGTTCCCCTAATACCCACTCCTACTTCATGTGGAAAGGATTATCTCCAACAGCAATTCAGCATACTCTTTTCCACTGTCTCTTTATCTCTGTCTCTCTTCAGAGAACTGATGACTGAATCATCCTTTACACTGGGGATAAAAATAATTATGGAAGGGCTAGGAAGCTCCATGAGTTTCAACTTGCAGAGTTTCTGTTGGGTTTGCCCATCAAGGGGCGGGGGAGGGAGAACAGGGTGTGGTTTTATCCCTAAGCTAAAAATACAAAAGGCAAACAGTGGTTCCAATAAGTGTAAACTACACATTGTACCCAGTGTTATTATTCTGTATTGGTTTACAACCTACTGTTCGTGAGGATATGATAGTGATGACTTCACTTCACCCATCACTAATACCGTGGGAATGGGTAACCATTTTACTGATGGCAAAGATAATTTGGGTCCAAGCAGAAAAGAGAAATTACTTATCCAGCCAAAAAGAATGGGGTTCCTACTACTTCAGTACAAGATTAAAGCCTGGAATTCGAATCAAGTCTTTGTGGTCAGGGAGAATCTGGACACAGCCATGACTGAAAGGCAAAGAAGCAGACAGCATGGCCCAGCAGGTGCCAACCAGCCTGCTGGCTTAGGCTGGGCTGCAGACTTGGCAAGAACTTCAAGGGCTCAGGAGTAGAAGGAAGACAAAAGTCCAGACCTGGGGTGGGGGCTGTCAAAAGGAGCCTGAGAATATCTCTGAGTGGGAGAGGAAGCTAAGGTGGAGAGATTGTTTTGGGGTGGAGGCTGCAACTGTGGGAGATGTGGCCATTCAGGGAATGTAGTATTCTGTAGTTTCCAGGAATTATGAAGGCTATTTTGAACTAGGACAATTAGTCCTTGGGAATGTGTGTTTCCATTGCTTGGTTTTTTCAGATAGGGAAAAGAAATACTTACCTCAATTTGTTTTTAACACTGTTGTGTAAGACTTTGATGACTAGAACAACCTGATAACATAGAAAACAGAAAATATTAGATTGAGTTGATCAAAAATTTAAAAAAAAAACCTCTATTTTTAGAACTCTGCTATGCTGCATAATTTGTTAGAGATCACCAATATCAATCCTGTACTCACCAACTGCAGTCCTGTACTTCCCCTGTACATAGTTTTTCTGAAACATAATATTATATGGATTTTAAAAAGTACCAGGGAAGATAATAAAAATATCACTTTGGTTTATATATTGCTTTTAGGTTCCTTCTGTAAGAAATCTTACCATTAAATTGAACAAATAGTCCTATTGTGAGAGACCTAAGCAATTTTTTAAAGTATTAATTTCTGCCTCTTCAATTAGTCCAGACTGCTGTCATCATGATGATCTTTCCTACCTGGCCCTCTGACTATGTCATCTCCCTTTTTATAGTCTCTGAGTCACTTAACTCAATCTCTTATTAGTTTCGTCTCACATTCATTTTTTCTTGTGATTGTTTTTAAGGTTATGAGCCCCACAGTCTCTGCGTATGCTCTGTACTAATTCCTTTTCACACTTACTCATTACAAGCTTCCCTGCTCTGCTGATGGCTCCAGCTTTTATCTCCAAATCCCCTTCCCTTCTCATAAGTACTTCCATCATTTCTTCCACTCAACACCTAGCCTGAAAGAACTCTCACAACACAACTTTGCCAGCCTTCTCTCTTTTTCTTGTTTAAATTGCTAGAGAATTCCAACTTCTAAATAATGACATGGAAATAGTAATATTTTCACAATTAAAAAACAGTAAGTCTTTTGTCACTAGGGCATATAAAGCAGCGACCACATAATTATGTGCAGCATGAACTTGTGAGTTGTCCTACCTCTTTCTATCTTATAGAGCAGCCATGTTCAAGTCCTGTGTACAGACTGTAGTATCTTCAGTGCAAATACTAATCAATGATTTTTCCAGGATGCTTTTATATTAATATAGGACAAGCAACATTAGCCGTGCATTATATGCAGATATTTCATGCAAACTGGTAATTTTAAACCCAACAATAATTTGTTGTCATTGATGCTGAAGGCAAAATCAGTAGATAAATCAGAACCCTGCCCTACAATGTCCTCTGTTTTTTAAAAGTCTGTTGTTTTGGGTCTTTTTAAATAACAAATGCAAGCTAAAAATTAAAACATGAATTGATTTGATATAGTTCTGTTTGTAATCACCTGCCCACTCAGAGCTATTAAGTAGGTCAAGTGTGTCCTTTTTACGTAGATTTTGAAAGCCTCATGCTGTTAGAGGACAAAACAAATGAGTAAGATGCAACTCCTGAGTCCTTTCTAACACTATGTGAAAATGTAAGCCATCTGCAAAAGAAGATGAAAAAGATCACTAAGTAAATAAGAAATCAATTCAACAAAAAGTTTTTAAAAGGAGCTTTAGAGAGACTTAGCAACTGATATACTAACAAAAAAAAAAAAAAAGGAAAGGAAACATGGTAGGGTGGTTGGCTCTGAAGGCTTCTGGAGGTAGCATGGCAAATGGTACAACATTTCAAATACCCCAATTCTGACATGTGTTGTGCACAGCCAAATAGCTAGGATACCCACATGAGGAAGAGTGTGAAAAATTAATGGTTATTCTTCGTGTAATTTTTAAATGCATTCTGTAGCAGGATTTTTAAAGCTCTGAAAAAAATATTTTACTAAAAATATGAGCAAAATCCAGGTTCAATGGAAGTCAGTGCTTTTAAGTTTGAACAATAGTTCTAATTCTTATCGAATTGGATAGCAGTCTATTAATGTTGGGAATTGGGCTGTATTTCTGTTTCCTGAATGTTGTACACGGAGAGCTTTTGAAAAAGAAGATATATTTTGAGTGCTGATTCAAGCATCAGGTTACCTTATATCCAGAACCGTGGAAAAGGTTCTTGTCTGTATTGAGCCAGCATTTTTGCAAATTGTTGAAAGATAAAATGTACGTAGGGTATGTTGGCTGATTGCTGTGGTTTGGGTAAAATGCTTTATAAAAGTGTCTTTTTTTCCAAATAAAGTATGTTTCAGTCTTTAGCTACAGAAAAATAATAGATATGATAAACGGCACCTGGTTGTAGCTTGAGCTTCCATTTGTTCCAGAATAGTTTTCATAACAAGATATATAGTTTTAATTCCTTTTTTTCTTCTCTGCTGTTGGAAATGGATACAATAAGAATTTTATCTAATTTTATATGTCACTTGTGAAGCAGTCTTTCTTAATGAGCTTCTTAAGCTGCTCTTTGAAAAAGAGTTAATGGAAAAAATAACTTCATCTTTGGAAAAACAGGCAAATAGTTTGTATCACCATAAAAAGGGTCAGAACACCAATCTTATGACTGAGCCTTTCCAAAATAAAACAAAACGAAATAAACCAAACCAAAATAAAATAAAATTATATTAAATTAAATTTAAAGAGAAATTAAATACTGGAGGAAGAAAAATGTAGCAATAACCTTATATCACTAAAAATAACTATGCAGTCTTTGTTTCTTTTTTATTAAGCTTTCGCCTGCATGTATAGTTGACAAATGCGGTAAGTAACCTTATTATTTTCACTGAACAGCATAAAGCAAAAAGGGTTAATCTAAAATCTTGGACTGAGGTCTGAACTGACCAGTCTAGGCTAATGTTTTAATCAGAAATGCAAGGCTGTGCTGCAGATCTCGCCAAAGAAAGGATTTCCCATAAAAGAACCAGACATAATAAAAGAAAATTACTTTAAATTACTCTGATCTTCACTCTGACTCATTCTGGGATGCTTTCTAACAAGCCAGGACAAATCTGAAAGAAAACCCAAATAAATATTTGTTGTTAGATTTAGTATCTAGTAGATATTATTTCTAAAGAAACCAAATTATTTAAGCAACATAGATTCCTATGTAATTCTCTGAAGAAAACAGGTTTAAGATAAGTGGATATAAAGGTAATGGTGTAAAATAAAATTAAGCAAGAACAAATTAATAAGAAGAATTACAGGGTTACGTTTAGAACTGGACCATCCAAATACCTTGATGATTGCTAAGAATGGTAACCACATTTGCTAAAAAAGGAATTCATCTTGTCAAATTAAATAATGTCTCTTAAAAAGTAGTCTTCCTGGCTGATGAACACAAAAGCTTTTGAGCTAAAAGCTGGCCTTTAGATTTGCAGACAAGTGTTTTTAAATAAGTTATTAATAGCAGTATGTACCACCAAAATATCTTACTGAATTAATGTTAACTATACCCAGAGAATCAAAATTAAAAGCCTGAGTTAGATATGGAGGCCATCGAGTATGAAAATGTAACCATGTGGACACAAGCTAGTGCTCCTTTGATGTAAATATTCTGCTTTTATACTGAGTTAATTTATGGTACTAAAAGAAAATACCTGGTTCTTGGTTTTGTTTAGCTTTTTTGATATATTTTACAAAGAGATGTTCAGGCAATCCCTTTTGTTTTATTGTTGAGATAAAACACAGAAACCAGACGATCAAGTTAAACAACCTTATTTTTCAATGCAAGCATGCAAAATTTGGTAAAACATCTCAAAACACTTGGCTTTTTCCCTTAAATATTTCAACAGCAAATATCTCTGAATGTTAGCTCTAATGAAATTAGCTAAACAGCTGACACTAGCATACTACCCCGTCATTAGATTCTGTTTCTACCTGAAACAGCGAGAGAGACATGGGAACACATCTTCGGGAAAAAAGTTTGATTCAGGAATGAGACACAGAACACAGCTGAAAGATGCCATTAAGATCTCCATTTATAATTATCAGCCTTTCACAGAGCCTTCAAGGGAAGCCTGTTATATGCATGATTTAGTTGCATAAGGAGAGAGTTGCGCTACTGGGCCAGTACAGACTCACTATAATAAACAGTGTTTAAAGAGGTCAGCTCACCTAGTGATGTCTTGAGAGGAAATACTGACTCTGCATTTTTAAGAAACCATTCATTTGTAGGGAAGCTGATTAAACCAGCCAGGCATTGTATGTCCTCTGCCTCTGGGAAGGATGGCAATAGATTTTTAATAAATGCATAATATTTACTGAGCTGTATGAATATTCAGAAGCTAAGGTGTTTAAATTCTGATTATCTTTTATAACTGCTTACCAGCCCTGGAGTTTTAGGGTTTGTCAGCATTCCTCATTCTCTGGGTTGGTAAAGAGAACACCACACTAAATCTAAAGAAAATCTTTCAACTGTTATTAGTCTATAATGATTTTTTTAAACTATTAAGTATTGGTGATGAGTAGCTGCACAAAAAATTCACTTCTACAGAGATGTATACACTGTTTGATATGTTTATTAATGATTAGTGTACAACCCAGCTCAAAATTCCTTTTTAATTCACCAGTTTGCTCTAAAATATGGAGAGCAAGCTGCAATCTGCACTGGGATGGCAGCAGCAGTGCTGTGGGAAGAGAGCCTACCTGTTACGCTGTGTGGTTCTCTCAAGGGCAAATAAATGCAGTTGTATCTTTCTCCTGTGTTCCTGATGGAGTTCGTTTTTACCTCAACGTTGTGGTCCCTCTAAGCCTCTGTCTTTGTCTATATTCTTAAAATTATTCTTTTGGTTTTAAGACTGCAGGTTGAAATTCATCTCCCAATGGTATCCAGGAGGCCCAGCATGTCCAGAGAAAGAAAGCAAAGCTGGGTCTTGAGCTGGACTCCTGAGAACAGACAGGTTGAATGAAAACTATTGCCCTCCTGCGAGGATGGAAAGTGTGCAGCATCCACAGCAGCCATGGACCACGTGCTGGGAGAGGAGGGCTCTGAGCCCCTGCAGTGCCAGCTGCTCATGCTTCAGGTGTGGGGTGACCCAGGAGTGCTGCCTGCCTGGTGGGCATGGGCAGGTGCCCCTGGTGTTGCTTGGGCTTGGACAGCCAGGGACTTCTAGGCATGGCACGGCACCATTCGTATAAGCACTAGGAGAGAGAAACTGATGAAAATGTGGCAGTGAGTCTATTTAGGCACTGCAGGATTAAGGAACAACTGGCAAAGAATTTTTGCGATTTTAGGTATGACAGTGAGGGGTCGAAATGATTTTGCGGTTCTAGCCCTTGGGGCCTGTCTAAAGTTGCTGTTCTATTAATTATGCAGTTTTTTATAGGTATACAGAAGATGAGAGAGTTTGGCATTTTCTAGCCTGCCCTGCCAGCATTTGTTCTTTGACAAGACCAGCCTTGTGTAAACAGTCTGAACCCAATGGTATTTGCTTAACATTTTAATTGGGAAATATTTTAAAGGGAGGGAGCTTGAGGTGTCCTTTGTTTTCTGCTTGGTGGTTTCCTATGTTTCTCATGAAATGGAACAGACTCAGCTCTTTCTTCTATTCTCTATTTTCTTCTTGTACTAGCATATTAGTAAGACATCATAAGGCACATGGCTATTTGCAACAGTCCAACATATAGCCATCTTTGTGGTAAGGGCAGGCCTGCTGCCTCTTGCTCTAATCAAGCTGTAACTGTGAAAGGCATTTCTAAAGCAGACAGCTATATTACCTACAAATCTGTCATTTTCTTAACAGGAAGGAATAATTGTGTACACTTATCTTACCATTTTTGGGAAAATGGTGAGAAACTTGTTCTGTCACAACAAAATTGAGCACAATTCCAGCTCTTTTTTTTAAATACATAATTTCATCTTATATTTGGTGTTTAAACACTTGCAATGGACATCTTCAGGTGGAATTGTTATTTTTGTGGGTTGCTGTTGTTGCTACGGTAGACAGGCATGCTGCTTGTAGAGAGCAGTGTTTCAACTGGGCACTTGGCCTTTGCCTGTCCGGGAGGTTGTTGACAACTTCAGAGCAGGGATCCTAACTTCCCAACAAGCCATGAGCAGCTCCACTTCTGCTGGCTGGGCCACGGGAGAAGGTCCTTTCAGCACACCTTGTATGAGCTGGTGGACAGAGCCAGCAGAGTCTGGGGTTGGAATCTCAGCTGTGCGAGTGTGGTGTCCCCGGCACCATTAGTGGGAGAGGTCCAGGGCTGTGTGTGGCTGCCAGCTGGCAGGCACAACACCTCGCTGCATCACTGGGACACCTGTAAGGGTAGTTCCCCCTGTGGCGAGCAGGGGTTTGGTAGAAGGCTCTGTTGAGATTTCTTAAGAGCTCAGGCGATGCATGCTTAGAGTGAGATCCATTGGGATTGTTGCTTGGGTCTGCAGAAGGGGAGTTGTTTTCACTTTCTCATGCTCAGCCTCCTTTGAAGGGGCTGCAAAATCTGCAGTCAAATTCTGCCTCATCCCTGGACAATTCGACCTGGTGTGTGAGACTCGCAAAGACCCAGCCTCCTGCTAATCATACAATTACAAATGAATCTTTGTTTCATCTTAAGCAGAACAATTATATTCTATGGATATCTTTATTGCCTCTGATAAGAAAGATTATGTTTTCATGCATGGTGTGTTGCAAATGTTTTATGATAAAAACATAAAAAGTTTCACAAAGCACTCAGAAATAAAACCTGTGGGGAATAAAAGTCCTCAGCAGATGTAAATCAATGTAGTTGCACCAAAACCAGCTGGGAATCTATCCCTCTATATCTTTATAGCTCAATCTCTCAGAATCTTTATAGCTCACTGGACCTGCATGAGGGGCAAACAATGAAATAAATATGTATCTTTGACTTCCAAAAGATAATTAGTAACTTTCAGAAGAAATTCTGTGCAAGCTAAAAATTGAACTGAACCTAGATAGGCATTTTAAAGCAAAAACGGAGGAATAACTGACATTTATTTATTGTTACTGAAAAAATGTTCTGCTATTATTTTACTGCAGGAACTTTCGTTTAACAGCTTGGATAAGAACTGCCTGGAACATTTTTCAAGTTCACAAAGAGTTTGGAATATACGTTTTTCTAAACTTCTTGTGTTTTGATTTTTTGGGGGGGAAATGTAGAACTAGCTCATTAACAGTTCTGTTGCTCTTTGGAGGGCATTGGAAGTGTGTTTTATTCATTAGCTAGTATGTTAAGGAATTGAGGTCTTGCTAGAAAGCTACGATGCACCTTATATGAGAATTTTTAATGAAATAATCTTACTAATTTACATCCAAAGCTCTTTGTCCCAGTAAACTTTACAGTTCCAGATAATGATCCTCCAGTGTCTAGCATTTTGAATCCTATGTTTAAATTTTAGCTAAGTCTATGTGAAAATGGTGTACAAGTCGCTCATGCTAGTGTAAACAGAGGACTGTATTTCACATCATCATGTATTTGACTTCGACAAATGTTAATTAATGATTGTGAAGAAGATGTGAAGCAACAAACAATCAGAACTCTTACTTCGGATACTCAGCTTTCTCCAGCATGATGCAACACTAAGTTTTGAAATTTCTCATATAGGCAAAGGAAAACCAACTTCATAACTCAGCAACAGAAACTACATGAAGGCCCTTTCAAAAGTCAAAGGGCTTTACCTCAGTATGTACTTAAATGTTGTGTTTAAAGCTAAATACATTTTTGATGGCATCATATTCAGAAAATAATGAGACACAATTATTAAAATGGAAACCTCTCTGTTTTAAATAATTTTGTCTCATCATTTCAATGACGCACTTGAAAAGCAGTGAACTTTTGAGAGGCGTCTACTGGAAAGGTAGATGGAAACTCCCAAAATTTTTTTCTCACAAGGTTAAATAGTAATTGCCTTTCCATTTAGAATCCAAATGTTTCATTCTGCTACACACTAAATACACAAAATATATGCATGTTCTTCTTGGATGGTCTTCTTTCTTATTTTGTCATCATACTAGTTTGGCATTCCACAGACATGCTTTTTTAACTAAACTCAGCACTGAGCTCCTTCAGTGCTTCCTTTATTTGCTGATTCAAAAGCAAAGGTCATATTAAACTGACTCTCACATATCGCTTTCTGGGAAAGGTAGTTTGAGCAAAGCATGAGTTTATCTTCAGAGTGGAAAGATCCTCCCCACAGAGCACTCAATTGTGGTATCCCATGTGCTTTGACATGTAAATGGAACACCACAGGCATTAAATAATTGGGTCAGATATCTTCGAGATCTTTATGCTACTGTCAAACACAATTTAGATCAGATAATTTCCAAAGTTAAAAGAACTTGCTCCTGCTCCCATTAAAGTCAAGAAAAAAATTCCCCATTGGTAGCAGCCTGGGCAGACCGAAACCTGAAGACATTATTTCATATTCCATTATTTGATCTTCTCTTGCACTTTTTTTGACTAAGTAAAATTTTATTTCCATAATATTTTTAAATTCCCTGATCAATTTTTGAATCTGCTGCTATCTGATTTCTTTAATCTCCTACTTTCCTTTGGTGGCACATTTTGTTGCAGATCCTGCATACTCCTAACACGAGCAATTGATCCTCTTAGTCCGGTGGTACACTGTTGGAAATTAGCAAGGCCTTTGGAGAAATCAAAGGCAAGATCACAGTGACCTACATGCTCATAGAGATCACTGCCCTGCAAACACATGATAATGACTTCGTGCATAGAGCAATTTCATTGAGTTCAGAGCTTTGATGCTACAATTTACTTCATGTACTTGGAGCCACTTTGAATACATTGGTTTTCCTCACAAGTCCATGAATAATAAGGATTGAGGCATAAGATGACTTCTTAAGGAGTAATAAATCAGTGGCATTAAGTATGAGAAGTTTGCTCTTTGTAAAACTTCTTTGAAGTGTAAATGTTAGGGCATCATTTTGTTACTAGCCTGTTTTGTTCTCTCAGGCTCAGCTGGCGAGATAACACTGAGTTTTAGTAGAATGACTAAAAGTGGAGAAGAGCTCAGCAGATATTTCAACAAGTGATTTTCATGTAATTGTGAATACTGATGATCATGTTGGTTTTCTTCCATTTTTTTTAACAAACACGCCAAAACTAGAAAATTCAAAGAACTTCTGAAATGTATTAACCTGAACAATCAAAAGGTGTATTGTAGCAGTGTGGCAGTAACATTGCTTTTCAAGAAGTCTGAGGAAATATGCTCAGATATATCTCAGAATAATTGGCAGTCACTTTGTATTTACCATTCATATTAGAGATTTACAGAAAGACCTCTTCGGGGAAAAAAAAATCAGATTCAAAAGAAGATCCTTGCATAGGTAAAATTTAACACCATCTATAGCCAGGGTTATGCCATTTTCTCACTACTATTTTATTAATACTTCTTTGCTATAACTTTGATTAGTAGAATAAGTTTCAATGAGCTGAATTAAATCCATGATAATATAATGAAATTTTATATAATTTCAGAAGAATTCAATTAGAAAAACTGCACAAATAATTTCTTAGACAAAATATTATGATAGACTACTTTTCTTTTAAAACTATTATTTTAATAATTTTATTAATTTCATCAATAATTTGATTTCTTCAGAAGAACTACTTGGATAGAAAAATAGTAGGGTGAAAATTGTGCCAAAATTATATCAGATGAAGCTTTCCTTATGATTAACTCAGCTGAAGAATCAGCTCTGAATTTTGCACTAATATATGTCCATGAAATGTGTCCCAGCATTATTTCCATTTAAAATTCAAGCACATTTTAGCTTCTAATTTTTACAGCATTCACAGCACTGCTAAATACTTGTGCAGATTTTATATTCTGTTGAGGAAAAGTGTCAATTTTGTGTAAACTAAATTATGCATGCTAAGTTTTGGAATCATTTATTTTTTCTTTGAATGATACAATGCTCACATTAAATATAGATTGACCCTGGGAGGAAGTAGTATGAGCCAGTGGCTTTTCTGTGTTGTGGGAACTAGAAGACCTGGGTCTGTTTCCAATTCTGCCACTTAATCGTTATATCACCTTGAGCAAAGTCCCTCTAACAAAGTCAAATTTAAGTGCTTCATGTTATACATCCAGCTTCATATTCAAGAACCTAAATATGCATATATTTATGAATGAGGGAGTTACATCACGCAGAAAGACAATTTGTTTTTATTTTTTAATAGGAATTTTGGTAGACATTGTCAGGCTTTTCAAATTTTTAAAACTTTAACTGAAATTTTTTATGCCATTTGCAAAGGGAATAACTTAGGTTCTTACGAAATGGGAAGGGGTTATTGTAAAACAGGGGACAATGAAAGGTGTTCATGATGTGTTTTCAAATCTTTAGAGAACAGCTATGACATACAGGAAAAATTTACTTTTATGATTACTACATATTAGCACTGCAATGGTGCACCCTTTGTAATGCATTTCTACCACAGCAGGATGAAGCAGTTCCCAGTACGCTAGAAACTGTGAAGTTATCAGGAGAGAAGATCCTGCATGAGACTTTGCTTTGGAAGATGGCTCGGAAATGAGAGGCTATATGGCTGGAGCAGTTGTGGGTAGGGGCTGGAGGAAAGCAAATATCAGGAGTAGTATTGGGGCAGAAGAAAGGCTCAGTAAAAGATCTACATACATTTAATGCCTGTAAAAGCATTTAACACCCGTATTAAAACCCCCACAAACACGACAAGTTCTCTTTTTTCTCTTTTCTGTTACAACAAAGTAATGGACACAACCACTCTGTTAAGCCACATCTTGCAAGAGAGAAATTTCTGGACTAAATGGAAAAATCCAAATCCCTCACGACAGACGAAAAGGGAATCTGTGGAAGTATCTGCCAACAGCCAGGGCAACCTGGTGTTCTCCTGCCTCTAACCCAAACTACACTGTGTATCACAGAGAGGATACAGCCCTGAAGCATCTCAATAGAGAGGAACACGGAGTTACGGATTACAGGCAACTACTGGAATATGGTTCTAATTTGAAAAATCCCTTTCATTTGACTAGGCTGCACCAGGATAACAAAGCCATGTGGTATACGGCTACTATATCAGAATGGCAACAGATTGAACCTGTTAAGCATATGATTGGTCCTTCTGTGAACAGAAAGTGTTGTTCTCCCAACCCCCAGTTTGATTTCTACACTCGCTGTGTCCTGTTCTGCCCTAAACACGTCAGCCCATGCTTGAGTGCTCATTTCAACACCGGTATTGTGTGAGCAGCAGTGCTCACATCTGTTGACAATGAAGGGATTTGAGTTGTCGAGGTGCCATACTCCTTCGCTTTCGGTCTGCCTGTAATGAGGATCACAGCCAAGACGAATTCTCTTCTAGATCACTTTGTTTGGGAACTAAACACTGCAGCACTTGTGTTACTGCTGTGGTGTGCCATTTGTCTGTGCCTCTGTGATTGTTTGGTTCCATTCCCGTGAGGACATAGCCCTGAATTTACAATTCTACACTGAATACATTGCACTCTTCTATCATAAATCTCGAAAATCCAGATACCGACAAGAGCAGAACTCTGTTTTCCATGATTCCTGGTTAGCTGGTATGTACCCAGCTTTTCTCTTCCTTTTTGTTTACTTCATGTTGCCTGTTCTATGTGCATTTGTTTCCTTCCTCTGCTGTCAGTGCCCTGAAGGCCAGACAAGTAGTCCAGATCTGGATACGAATTCAGAAGGGCTTCTGTTTGCAATCAGCAGAAGAGAAATTCATTGTTTCAGGGCCAGGAGTATTTAAATCATCGAAGTTATGGATTTCACACTATATATGGTATCTGTTCAGCTCCTGTCTTATTCTTCTGCAGCCAAGAGGCCTTAATTCTAGTTGTGGGAAACTGTCCCTCCATCTGAATCAAACTCTACATTCATGAGTCATGTCAAATGCACGCAAAACAGTAAAGGAGTTTGAAACTTAGCCATCTTGACACAGAATGATTGCTTCAGTGTATCTAAACTTATATGTCTTTCACAAAGTAAGATAAAGATTGGGTTTACACACCATCTTCTTCAACTGAACTGAATTTCCAGTCTGTTAAACCATATTCGTCTTCAGAATGGATATCAAGGAGATGATGCAAGGACGAAATGTGTTGACAGTTCAAAATTTCACTTTCTTTCATGACAATATACAACACATTTAATCCAACTCTATAAAACTTCACAGTGTGCATCTGTTTGAATGTACAGCTCACTATCAAGTACAGCAAATTCAATTTCTTAAAAGATGTTCAAATGCCATGCAAGGCAAAATGCAAATTGTCAGAGCTACCTTTATTTTGTGGATTTAGAATGAACCTTGTATTTGTTCCTCTCTCTGACATCTCCTCCACTGTAAAAACAAACACACACCTGCTTCCTACCCTGGATATCATTCAAGAATGTAAGAGTAGGAATAATAACTCATATTCTCTTTGTAACAGAGATAAACAAAATAATTTATAGATTGCTTATTGTGCTGCTTTATTCATAAGTGGGTGTGGTGTGACTTACAAAAGGTGCTCAGCCAATGCTAAGTCAAGGTGAATCACAGATATGATTTCAAAAGTGATAGGATTGTGGTCATTTGTGTCTCCTGATGCAATTCATTTCCCAGTTTGGGACACACCATGCTGTAAAGTGTCAGGAAGCTGAGCTGGATAATATGTTTGTCAAGGAGCAAGACCTGTTTTCCTAAGCAGGTTGGTCACTTGCATTTGCACCAATTTGTAGGTATTAGATAAATAATTATTTCTACACATATTTATCTCTCCCTCATAAGATGCTTACCTCTTATATCTGTGCATATTGTCTGAATCTAAGCCACAAACTGATAACAACCTTAAGTTCACCGTACTTTAAATGTGGTTCTCTAATGTGCTTGACTTCTTTCTTCCAGCATTGGGATGCTCATGTATGACTGTGTTCTCACAGACAGTAAAACTAATTAATGAAATATTATCTGCTAGGCACATTGTTTCATCATTTTAAAGCAACATGCCATTTCGAGGTGGTGGGGCCTAGGACCATCTCTATGGTCTGTGTCAGCACACCACGCTGTGTTATGGGGTCTGACTTTTCTCAGGTGGTATCATAACACAAAAGAACAAATGATGATAAAATGGCAGAACTGAAAAGTTCCGACTGCCAGTGATCAGAGGTGAAATTAATTCCAAAGCTCACTGACAAAGAAAAGCCTGGAGTTACAATGTATAAGTGAATAGGAGAGAATCAAGCTCTTAATCTGGAATGCATGAACAATGAAAATTTGATTAAATGAAAGCTCTTGCTACTGGGTTTCGGCTTTAAAATAATTGCTCCAGAGGGTTAGGGCACACAGGGTAGCTCATAATTAGTATATTAGAAAAATAATGCAAATAAATAAACAACTTTTTCAAAGACAAAAATCCCAGTGTTACATAACCGAGACTAAGGAATGACTGCTGGCTGGAAAGGTCTTTGAAAAATTCCATATTCATTATCCTTGAGGTAAAGAGAATTAAAATAAAGCAGAAAGTAGAGCCTCAAGAAGACTTCAGTGCAGACAGTTCAGACTCAATTTCCATCTAAAGTAATGGTGTGAGCAATCTCACACCATTACTCCCAGCCCCAGTAAGTTCATTGTGCTCATATTACTGCCTAAAAGCTGCACATACAAAAGGAGAAACCAAAGTTGCTCTCTGTGCTTCATCTCATTTAGATAATGGAGTTCAGTATGATGGGAATTTTTGTGTCGTGGATGAGCACTCTAAGTGATGGAGAAATGAAAGTTGTCAGCAGCCAAAGGCATATGTTGGGCTGACACAGCATTACCAGAGACACTTACAGAAAGTAACATCCTACTTCTAGGACATATAGGTCCTGTAGGTGTAGGCTGACAGGAAAAAAACATTATTTCATTTGTGCATTTGCTGCTATAAGTCATCTACGGAGGCTAGAGGAACACCTATTTAAGGAAGATTTAAAGGGAAAAGAGAACCCAGAGTATCAACACACTGTCTCATGTAAGTTTTAGCTGGTTCTTCTCTGCTTAAACCAAATCATGACCCATATAAACAGAGTGAGGTATATAAACATCCTATATGTAGTACATTCAGTTGAATAAACAGTTTGCATACTAATGTAAACGGCTTAGGTGTTTTAATGTGCTGGTGCTACAGCAGGTTCTTAGATACAGATTTTAGAACTTAAAAGGAAACATGCATATTCAGGTTTTTCAATAAAAAATAAATATACTCAGGGACCATGACTATTTTTTCCCCTGATCTTGCAAATTCTTTTCTCAGCACCATCAGTCAATTCCGTGAAGTTATGCTTGATTGGTAAGAGCTTTTACCTTTTTTTTCATCAAGAGGTGTCTGTAACTAGTGGTAGTGTGGGTTTCCCCCCCACACTCCCCCCACCCCCTTCAATTCATAAATTGAAGCATGAATACTTAAGGTTTATGACAGAAGTAATGTCACTGTCTGCTTTCTAGGAAAATTAAACAAAATAAAGAAAAATATCTCAAGAGATATTTGTGATTTGCCTAAAAAGAAGAAGAAATTTGGTAGAAAATTAAATCTAGTAATTGATTCTATGGTGTTGCCTATCAGCTGAGGCTATGTTGACAGAATTTCATCACTGAATGCCTTTAAACTCTGATGTTTAAACCTTGCTCTATGGCTGGCTACATTAAATGCATTCTCTTCTTTATGCGCAATAAAAAGGGACTCCTAGAAGAGGCCTTCCCAAGTCTGTCATCAGCTAAATTAGGAAATTAAAATTGATTCCTAGGAGTCATGTTACAAAAGTTATGAGTTCTTTCAAGAAATGCAGTATTCGAAATACAGCTGAGCCCGTAAGCACAGCCAACAGGATTTTTTAAAAAAGCTGGGGACAGGGGTAAGCCGTGATGCTGCAGCATTTATTTCTCTCTTAATTACAGGTGTTGATTTCTGTGCGATCTGGCCTGTCTCATGACAAAATCTCACCAGCCGAAGAGTCCAGAAATAAATAGACAATTAGTTTAAATGCACTGACTGCCTGCACTGCTGACTAAGCAATTGTTGTCAACTAAAGCTGAGTTTCCTCAGCACAGATCCTGGTGCAGTTTCTCCAATGGCTCTGTTAACATGTAGGAGTAGATTTTCCATTCTGTCAAAGAGGGAACCAAATGGGGCATTCATCATCAAGAAAAGTTCAAGCCCATATTAACAGAAAGATTGTCGCTCTTTCAAGTGCTCAGATAAGCTTTACAACTGGTTTTGGCAGTTAATGTGTAGTTCATTTATTTTCAACTCAATCCGTACATTGCAGTACGTCTGCAGTTTTATCACTGATTTGTAGGTCGTACTGGGGTAGAAAACTAGTGTGGTAAACATTCTGTTCTAGATTCACACTGCCAACTTCTAGGGTCCAAATTTTGATGCCTCTGTTAATAGTTTAGATTCCTTCTCTCTCCCTAGAGCAGGTAAAGATGGCTGGGTACCTTGAGAGGGGGATTCAGCTCAAATACAAGGTAAATTGCCTCTAGAAGTAACTGCCTGTGAATACTGACCACCAAATCCCCACTGGAAGGCCAAAGCTTGTAGGGTGGATCCAGACAACCTGTTTGTGCAGCTGATGCTGTCTCAACCAAAAGTAGCTCACTGAAATAGGGAAAGGAAAACAGAGGTATGGCTCATGAATCATAGAATCACTGAGGTTGGAAAAGAACTCTAAGATCGAGTTCAGCCATTAACCCAGAACCACTGTGATTACCACTAAGCCATAACCCCAAGAGCCACATCCACATGCCTTTTGAACACTTCCAGGGATGGTGATTCTACCACTTCCCTATGCAGCCCCCTCTTTCAGTAAAGAAATTTTCCCTAATATCTAATCCAAACTCCCCTGAAACAACAACAGAGGCCATTTCTTCCGGTCCTCCAGGTAGAATTGGTGGGCATCAGTTTATGAAATATGTGCTGACAAAAGCCTCAGTCTGTATCCCTATTGCACTAATGAGCAAAGCTGGCTCATCTGGAAGCCAGGATAACTAGAATATTTTAGATGTGATTCTTTTCCGCTCCAAGCTGTACACTGAAACTATAGAAAAGCAGGGGTTTTTTTAGAAATCTGTTCTGACTGCTAAGTAAAAGGATAATGCTGGCAACTCAGGGGTGCCTGAAGTGGGACTGACAGTACTCAGGTCACTCATGAGCTCCAGTTTCTGGTTTCATCAGGACTTTGTTGGTTCATGTTTTCCCTTACTGTGATAAAGGACATCATCTGTTTTCAGATATGTTCATGAAACCTCCATTGACATCACTGGGAGTTGTACATGAATAGCTGACACCAGGATTTGGGCCTTAAAAGTTTATGGTGCCCTGAGGAGTTGTTTTTATGTATGTTGCTTGGTTTCATCTGTGAATATCCTGGGATACAGCTACTCAACCAAACAACAAATATACTTCAGGAACTCAAACTGTTCATGAAACACTATCTAGTACAAATAAAGGTGTCCTCAGGGCATGAAGTAAATATATGGGATTTATGCAATATTCATGCATTTGCTTTGCATTACTAATGTTTTTCTCACGTATTCAGTGAATTACTCCATCATGGAATTTATTCATGAAAATATTACAGCAGAAATAAAGCATGGAATGAGGGGAGAGTAAAATATAAGGAAATATATAAGAGTGTTGATAAACTGTATAACAAACATTTCTAAAAATCTTCTCAAGAGTTCAGAAAAACTTCTTCATCTCTCCTTTTATTTTGACTGAAGAAAGATTGATTAAACCTACAATATGCTTGAGAATATCATGAACATGATACCATTTTCCTTTTAAGTGGAGCAATCTGTGTTATGATTTTAAAAAAATGCATTAGATAGCTATTTAGTCCTGATAATAGATTAAAAGCTGTATTGTATAACCAAAGCACCATCACACCAGTGTAGAGCTGTATTGCAGTGGCAGTCACAGATGAGAAATGTGACACTGCAAACCCCTTTCTGGGGTCACTTCTCCCTCAGCTGCTGCAGAGCTGGGAGCCACCAAGCCGTTTTCTTCCTTTCTTCTCTGGGATCATTAGGAATGTTAAGTCCCACTCAGTCTTGCATTTACCTAAGAAGAAAGACTATCATTACATCTCCACTTGGTGCAGGCAAACAAGGAAAGGGAAACATCAAAAGCTGATGTTCTTGAATAGATTCATAACTCTTACTGCCCAAATCTATCTCCAAAGGAATTAAATACAGTTTCTGCATAAAGTTCTGGTCCCAGAAGTTAGAAACATGAGTGGATCCCAAATCTTATTATTTCTTGGAGGGTTTTATAGGAGAATAAAAATTTTCTGTTGTCAGCTATCACAAGATTCAAAAGCAAAATGCGTATTTCAGATGCTTTCTGAGCCTGCCATAAGCCACATCATGGTGTACACTGTCATGATATAGAAAAGATTTTAGATTAGAGACTAATATGTTTGTAGATATTAGAACAGGAATAAAACCATTAAGAAACTATGGCTGGACTGTAAAACCAGTGGGTAGAAGAGATTTACTACAAGAAAAACACATACATTTAATTGATTAGGCACTGAAATGAGCTAATGAGGGAGGACATCTGCATGTCTGAATTCTTACAGTCAGAGCCTTTGATCCATGTTAGTGTCTTCCAGTTGTTGCCTTTCTGGGACATATGCTTTAATTAAATACAAGATACTGGCTATATGCAGGTGTGATAGGGTGGAAATCTAACATTTTGAGATGCATTAAAGTTCTTAATTGATTAAACAGCCCAAGGATTTTGTGAGACTTTTGTTTTTGTGTTGTTGGTTTTGTTTTCTTGTCCGTTCGGGTTTTTTTCTATGGAAAATAAGGTCGATCCTTGTAAAAAGCTATTGGGTAGAGTGTTTTGAGGGGATTTTCTTTTTTTTGGTGTGCAAATGTAGGTCATGAAGTATCATATCCTGAAGTGTAGATAAGCTATCTCTGGGTTATCTGTAATGTCATGATTTTGACTGTATAGACAAGGTTATAAAAATCAGCAGAAATTATGATGTTATTAGCTTTGCTTTTTCTGTTCATGCTGTATTGTTTGGAATAGCTATATCTGCTGAAAAATATTTCCTATACATGAATTTTTTCCTAGTAACACCAATCACAGCCTGCAGACAAATGTAGGGCAAAAGAATGGGCAACAACAAAAATGAAGAGTTGTTAAACTCTCATCATCAGGTTCTTCCTGATGATGAATTGATAGCTGAAGCTAAAACAACCACTGTGAACATCCATGCTACCTTCCTAATAATAAAGGCCCTTGCTCTAAAAATTTGTGCAGCAAAGTAATTTCTCTTAGAGCTAGAGTATCTCTTTGAACTGTGCTGGGGCTCTTTTATTGATGGATTTTTATTTGAGGATCTGATGTGACAAAAAGATTGACCACAACTTCAGGCAGGTTGTCTCCAAACTTAGTTACCCACACCATTAAGAAAAAAAATAAAGAAGGTTTTACTTGTTTTGTTTTGTTTTTTTTTTAATTTATCTACCTTCAGATTGTGTTTCACTATGGCTTTGTCTGGGACACAGAAGCTCCTGCTATCATTATAGGTAATGGTCAAAACCTTTATTTGTCATTCAGGTTAAATCCCTGGTAAAAGCTATTTCCAGTGTCTCCCTGTGGAGCAATGTTCTTGTAGGCACCGAGATGAAGGAACTGGAGCCTCACTGGAGCCACTCACCACTAAGATCTGCAGTGCCGGCAGAGGAGGGAGAAGAGTGTCACAAGCTCAGAGCCACAGGTGAAACAGAAGAAGGTGGGGACATCCCAGGAAAGTGAAAAAGCTGCATGAATAGAAAATGGAAAAGCATGAGAGGCTAGTGTTCAAATAATTGTACATGTTATGATTCATATACAAATGTCTGGAAAAGTTACTCTGAAATGGATGATGCCAGCTTTGCAAAGAAGTCACAAATGGAATGGAATACATTGACAAGTATATAAGTAAAACACTGCACGCTATCAAAAGCTTTCCTCTTCTGTATTGCTGAAAGACCTGCTGCCATTATAGCACTCAGACATATATATACACCTCCCTCTGGATCTGCTTTTGAAAATACTTGATTCTCAGTTCCCATATTCCTGACATGCTCACACCCTGGAGGAATCAGTAGATTGCACAGGGTGTAAAAGTCACCCCAGACTTCAACCTCTTTAATATTTGATGAAGAGTGTGGATACACCCTGATGCTTATCACAGTATCACCCAGTGTGGTTTAAGACCTGGTTGACTCTGTTATGTTAAGAGGGAAGAAATAAAAGAGATTGTAACCATAAGTGTTTGAATATAATGTATATGTTCATGTTAGAGGCAGACAAAGTTATTATACAGCTTATATCTTTCAGTAAATAAGGTTATTAAAATTTCTTTGTTTTTCATACACAGGTCAATTAAAGTGTACTCCTCCTACAGAGAATGATATAATACAATTTCAGTGTTAATTCATTCTCATCCTCCCTCATCATAAACCTTTCTTGCACAACCAAATTCACTCCAGGCTGTTCAGCCCTGCATGCATATCTTGAATTTCATTACAATTTTCAGTACAGAGCTCATCCGAGCTGTGAAAGAAGATATTTAACAAATTCAGTACATTCATGGTTCTAAGAGTTCCATCATACAATTATATCATCAGGCCATTCAGAGAGAACATTTGTTTAATTTTCATATGAAACACTTATCAAACTCAAAGGAAGAGAAGAGCAAACTGAGTCTCAGTTGTGGCTGGCTAATAGGATAAATAAATATTTTGTTTTATGAAGGCTTTTGCATACATGAACAGAACTTTCCCAGGTGGAAAGCTAATCTTTGCATGCTGCACTGTTATTCTTACTTCCCTTAACTACGATGTACAACCTGAACAGAGGTAAGAAGCCTAAATCAACCCAAAACAGATCAATGGCTGCAGTGAAAGTAGTGGCTGTTTAACATTTCCCCAGAGATGATCAGCAGCGCTTGAAACTGACTCCTATGTTACTACACATCCCACAGTTTAATAGTTGTTTTGTTTTGTTCATGATTTAGTACTTGTAAGACTCAATGAGCTTACTCTAAAATACCTGCTTCACACTGAGAAAAATTTTTAAATTTAAAATATTTAATATTTTAATGCATAACAGCTGGTTTTATATTAAGTAGACGGCTATATATACAGCACAATACTATTTTTATCATCTTAATGCAACGAAGATTAAAAGAAGTAGTGATGTAACAAATAATTATAAAAAGTATTTCTAGGGAGTGTTAATTCCCAGAGCACTGGACCTGAAGTACAATGCTTGGTGCAATATAAAAGGGTAAACTAGAGGGCAGACCACTCTGTTTTTCACCACTACATTACTTTTCATGCCCAGAGCCCATTCTGTTGTACTGGCTGGAAAAAAAGAAAGAGAAACAAACCCAGGAACTGCCTAGTCTCCAGAGTCACCCTAACTTCAAAAAAAGGGTTGTACTGAGCTGGAGGCACAACCCTCTGGAGATAGTTACTTTATCACTTCATAAATATGCGCTTTGATTACAATATCTATTCACTGCTTCAATCAGTACAATGATAGATTTATTGTTCCAGGGCTAAATATACTTTAGGCTTGAGGAAATTAAAGTGATTATGTTTCATTCAGAAGACCATTTGGACCACTTTCCTAGGCCATGTTACATTTTGGTCATAGAAAAGACAGAATCAAAATAGCTAGAAATAAACAGCAGAACAGTGCATTGGATTTTCACTTGTGTCTACTCATCACATCTTTCTCTTCCGCGCTACTACCACCAAAAATGCTTCTGCACTAGCCATGTCAGCAGTTTGGATTTATGCTGTCTCTAAGGTCTCATTTGGACTTTGCCCAATGTCAGCAGCCCTTCTTGTCCCTGGGTTACCGCCCTCCTTTCTCCTGCAGAAGATCCCTAGGTCAGTGGTAGTGTCTCCCTGTGGTGGGAGTAAAAGTGGTGGCCCTTTGTCAGAGAAGTTCACAGCCTATCTTGTGGTAATATTTCAATTATCTTTAGGAAGATTTTTGTTGGGAGACTGTCCCAAACAGCCTTAGGCAGCTCAGGGATAGGAGTTTTAGACCTCCAAAGTTTGACAAGTATCAGAACTTCAGTAACCTCTGCAGCTGATGTCCAGGGATGGAAAACAGGAGTTTCTGTGTTCATCTCTTTC
This sequence comes from Rhagologus leucostigma, assembly GCA_013397725.1. NCBI lineage: Eukaryota > Metazoa > Chordata > Aves > Passeriformes > Rhagologus > Rhagologus leucostigma. The sequence continues at coordinate 113,298 of VZTD01000824.1, read as the reverse complement.
TCTTATAACAGCCAGAGGAATGTGAATTACCCACCACACCAAGGCAAGTCAGGTGTCTGGGTCGTTGAGTCACCCAGTGACTCAGGGCATCCAGGCCCTGCAGGTCTTGCAGGCACTTGAAATACCTGGTTTGCCCGAGTTAGCAGGATCCTTTCTCTCTTTGAGGATCCCTGGACACCCCAGTTGTCCAAGGGACGCCACCGCCCGCAGCAGCCCTGCCACGGCAGTCACCTCAATTACTCACCTCAGCCTGCTGTGGTTTGCAGGAAAGTGCAGCATAAATACCATGGCACTGATGGAACCTGTTTTGAAAAGGTTGTGTACAAAGACGCTCTTCAGAGCCCATATGTTTTGAATTATCTCTGTATTTCTAAAAACATGATCCTTCAATATCTATATAAAGCTGGAGCAGTTATTCACAATTTTTTTTTAACTAAACCTAAAAATTATCAAAATTGCTTTCCTAGTAAAAAATTAAATCCAATAAATTAAATGGACCCTTTAATTACCAGGTCAGCAAGTACTTGGCATTAGAACATAGTTTTATTCCAAATAGCTATGCTTATCAAAGCTTTCCATTTGGATTTAATGTAGGAAGCAGCGTGTGACTGACCATACGTGTAGGTAGTATTGCTATTGCTTTGTGAAATGTTAATTTCTTTAAAAGAAACCAATTCCCAGAAGTAGACAGCATGATAATTGGTAAAAAAGTTGGAAATACAGATTTTGTTTACAGACAATCTAGAAGAGCAGTGTAATCAATAAATAACACTGACAATAATTTTAATAGGAATAATAATAACCTCTACGACAACTAGTTCTAGAGTCAACAAGTTCAAAAAAGCAACAACTTCTTTAGGTGTCTCAGTTCATTATTACTTTTTGTGAATAATAAATGTTCTGTTCCTGAGCTGCTCTTTCATACACCTTTTGTTTTTCCTGCTGTTCTGTACACTTCTCTCTAAGCTAGAATAGTGAAATACAATTTATTGGATAACATTTGGAGTATCTTTAATACAGGAGTAACATCTCTCTTGAATTTACAAATAACATAGAGACTGCACTAAAATAACTATGACCTTTCAATTCTCTGCACAGGCATCCAGTACTGTGAAATACCCCATACCTTGAAAAGAGTGTTGCTTCACAAAATTAAATATAATATTTGCAGGTAGAAAAGAGTAATTACCTGTAGACTGTGAGTTCTTTGACATTTCACACCATTAACAAGAATACTGCTGCTATGGTATACTATATCTGTTGCTGACAAGCCATTTTACATCCAAGTTATGGGAAATAAGAAAAAAAGAACTTCAGCCAACTAAAATAATTATGATAATCATGTTCCAAATAGAAGTTCCAATCCTGTGCTGTTGAAGTAAATGGGATTTTTGCCATAAAATCTGAAGGAGACTATGACTGGGCCTTGTATTTTTCAGTGAGTCAGAGTACTGACATATGTCCCGTATACTGTTATTGACGATTGCTTAGACTTCCTAATGTTGCTCCTGTGTTGATTTGTTTTCTGGCTTTGGTGGCTACAACTGCTTTTAAAATCACGGCAACTCTCTTGGCAGTCTTCACACCTTTCGTCATTCTCCTTTTTAACTCTGATTTTATTTCACAAAGAAAACAAATGGTGGAGAGAAAAACGAAAGGAGAACTGGATCTCCTGCTTCTGTGTGTTCAAAAGTACCTCATGTTAACTCTCTTCTGGAATACCATTTTATTCCTTTAGCCTAATAGTCATAAGGAAAACTGTCAAAACCACAAAATAACATCCTGTCCTTTCTCTAGACATCTGTAAACAGTTTGAGAAAATACCAAATTATGCATCTTAGTTTATTTATTGCTTGGATCACAAGCTATCAAAATATTCCATGTTTCAAAAATGTACTGAGCTGTGGAGAGTGTGAAACTGCTACCAGTCCCATTCTGAATTTTTCTTATAAAACCAGATAATATCAACAACAACAAATGATTAAGCAAAACTGAGAATTTCACCCAGGGCAAAATTTCTCCACAAGTTCCCAAAAGAACAAAGATTTTTGTCATGGGCAACAACTCAGTCATTTTACCAGACAATGCAATTATTCTGTGGCAAAATCTGATAGGGCATTGCTCTGGAATGGAGAAAAGCTGGTTTTCTTTGGAACTTAAAAAAATAAATATGTAAATTAACTAACCATAGGATTTTTTTGTTCTATGTATGGGATTATCAGGCTATGTAGCAACAAGTGCTTTGACACAAATCCCTTTTATCAGAAATACAGTAGTAGATCACCATTAATTCCTACCATGATAGCAAAAATATGACCAGATTTGGCTGGTCTCTGAATATTGAATAAATTAATTAATACAAATGGTGCTATTAATGAAATAGCACCATGATAAAGTTAGATATAAATAGATCACTTCACAATGTTATTTAGTTGTCATAGTACATAAAAAAATTCTTTCACTAAATTTTTACAGGTCAAATTATGTAGAGGCAAAGAAGAGTTGGGAGGCCCTGGGAAAATCAGGAAAGATTAAGATATTTTTCTCCCTGCTGAAATAAAGAGTCTGAAAGAATCTCTACAGCCTTTATTTAGTGCCCTTAAGACTAGACAGTTCTAGTTTACATACATGTTGACGTAAACTGACAGTAAGATTTCCTCAAAAACGCAAAAGTGCATTGCAGTGTGCTTTACTCCACAAATGTATAAACACTAAGGAATGATGAGTACATAGAAGAATAATGGCTGCAACTGTTTCTAACCTTTCCTGCAATAGAGAAACCCTGAAATGCCTCTGACAGTTCATGTGTTTTGTGGAGTTCTGCACATCACAGTGCTGCAGCAGATGAAGCTCAGCATAGAATCCACTCAGAGTCCTTAAGTTTCCATCATTATGGATCAAGTTAAAGACCTTGCTACTTTTGAGAAGAAAGAAGTTAGTTTCTTCCAAGCCATTCTATTGAAAAGAGAAAGGAATATAAGAAAGTGTGAAGTCTTACATTATATTGTCAGCGGAACCTTTCCACACAGAGATCTTAACATTATTCAGCCACTATTTATGCTAGAGAAACTCCACTGAGGTCAATAGACTAGCCCAGATACAATACCAATAAAATTCTTGTACTAAAAATAGAGCAATTCTCTGAACCTGATGACATTCCTCGGCAGAGAATTGAAGGAAGACAAGGTGTCGTTGTGTCCTCTAGTCCTTCCTATACCTGGATGATATTTGGTGAAATCAGGGTTTATGGCTTTGGGTTGAATGTTGAAGCCATGAGCAAGTGGTTCCTATTTACTTGCTTATAATATAAGCAATTGTATCATACACTTGTTTATGGCCTTTGAAAAACATTATTTATACACACATATTAAAAGTATTTGTTCATGAAAAAACATAGTATTTTGTATATATAAATGCATATACATATATCACCAACACATACAGAAGCTCAGTGTAGCTCCCATTAAGTCCATTGGAAATGGCATCAGACGTTGTGGAAAGAACAGCTACTGACATTTTCTTTGCAGTGTCTGCATGTACACTATGATCTTCAGCTTTCAGAGATTTTAATGATGATCAACACTTAAATTAATGTCTTTGAAAAGCCACTCCACCTGTTTGATAAACCACACTGTACAAACAAATCTGGTTAATTGTTGCTGTGAATTCAACTTTATGCTTGCTCTAGTAAAAATCTGTCTTGTTTAAGCACAACAGTTGTAAATTTAATTAAATATGTTGCTTAGTGAAGCATCTGTATAAAACATTAATGAATGACAGCTCCTCTGAGACCTCCATATGTAAAGGTTTTTCACTTCATAACCCAACCTTAAAATGTGCTTTAGAAGTTATAAACCATTAGTTCATCCTTTGTTTTGGGCAGATTTTTCATAATTAAAAGGTACTTCTTCTCTAAGTGTGTGTTAATTGATTTCAATAAATCTTGGGTTTTTTAAATAAAATTTAAAAAATCAGGGATACAAGTTTTAATCTCATTGATCAATAGTAATGTAGAGATACTCCAAAAAGTCAGAGGGGTGTATTCCTTTTTTACTGCATTTGCTGAAGTGCAAATGAATATTCCTCTCTTATTATGCTTATACAATCCCAAGTATATACCCTGTAGGGGACACCTCACTTCCCAGACCACGTCCTAGCAGAGTTAAACTGGGAGTGCACCAATATGAATATAAATATAAATATAAATATAAATATAAATATAAATATAAATATAAATATAAATATAAATATAAATATAAATATAAATATAAATATAAATATAAGTATAAAGTTAGAGTGAGGAAGAGGTGAATTGCACTCCCAGCACCTCCATACCATGGCACAAATGCAGCAGTATTATGAATGAACTTCATGAGGTTTGCATCAAGGCATGAGGTCAGTTCAAGCCCAGAACAGTGCCCAAATACTGCACTGTTGCTATGCTCTTGATCAGTAAAGGGAATTTAGGGGGGGGAGGGGGCAAGGGAGTACGAACAATATACAACCACTACATGTAAGATTGTCTAAAGATGACTTGGCTGCAGACTAACCCAAAGAGATTCTTAATACGATTGTCACTAACTTGATTTTATTTAGGGAGACACTAAAAAGTAAACGGGCATAAATCATATTCTGACACACAAGGAGCATCCCAGCCCTAATTAGAGGTAAGAAACACTGGTGTTCCAGGTCTTTGAAGCTCATTCAGGGAATAAATGAAGTTTTAGTTATCCAGAGCTGTTTATGTGCCCTTGGTTATGATACAAATGAGTCCCTAAAACATAATAGTGAGAAATATCAGGGTAAAAAAGAGAAAATTCTCGAGCCACCCAGGCTAAATTTAGTAGCATATTTTGGTAAAAACATTCATGCTTAGCTTCAGCCAACACAGCACCCTTTCTACATTCAAGTCCTTCCAAACATCTGGACTTCCTAGAATGTCTAGCCTTCCAAAGTGTTTACTTGCAAAGCTCTTCAGGAGAAAGAGTGTCTTTATTTGTGCTCAGTATAGTATTTGTGGCTGTCTTTCAAAAATAGGAAAGAGAAAAAGATATAAGAGGTGTTCAAACTCTGCTGACTCAAAAGCCAAAAGAGTCAAAGTGATAAATGAACCTGCTTTTGCTAAGCACAGAAAAAAAAATGGATGGGCAGCTCATATTATAGGCGAAAAGAAACCTTCTTTACAGCTTAAAGAGCAAGTGACCAATCTCTTTTATGAGACTTTTTTCTGAGTACCCAAATTTGCCATGAAAATGTCTTTCCACTAAATGTTATAATCAAAGTGGATGCCTGACCTCTCATTTCTTACAGAAAAGCTACAAATATATTTAGGTCTGGTGTCAGAAACATCCAGAGACAGCAAAATTGCCTTCATTTGAACACTAGCCAATCTAGACGAGGCTCTGCAAAATGATTTTTCCACATTTTCTCTGCTGTGGAAATAATGATAATAATTTAATTGTTCAAAACAGGTAATAAATACAGTTATTTACTCTGAAAAGTATAAAATTATGAGACTCTCTGGACATATTTTTTGTTGTGTGTTTTTTTTTATGTTCATAAAATATAGCATACAGGATGAATTTCAGATTCCTCTTAGTTATTTAATTGATAACATTCTATTTGGGCATAAGACAGGGCTTTGAAAAAAGAAAATTCTAAATGTTTGGTGCTCTGGGATTTTTTTCCTAGCATGTTTTATAGAACTGGAATAACATCAAAACAAAAGCCAAAAAAAAACTTGAAAAATTAATGTTTTCCATTCACTTAGTAATACACACGTTTTTGATTAATATATATCAAATGGCTTTACCAAGGAATGGAATATAATAAATTTTATTTTACAAATAGGAAAACTGAGGCACAAGAATATTAAAATTGTTTACCAGCAGTCTTCAGGAAAGTGTGAAGGAGCCTTTTGAGGTCCAGCTCAGTGCTATTCATCATTGGTCTGTTAAATGCTACCGATATTTTGTGCAAATCAGCTATTACAACATGCTCAGCCGTGGAAATAACACAAATCTTTTATTTTCAACATCAGACAAAACCAAAGACATATCTATTATATGAGAATTAGAATCTTAACTCACTTTCCATTGCTAAAATAGTCTTTCAGAAGGTCACAGAATTCACCCTGATAAGATCTGATTTCTAATTAAAAGACTTTTATAAAATAAAACATACTTTCCTCTGAGAAAGCAAAACCAAAAACTCCAGACAGCATCTTTAAGACGTTTTACAATCCTGACCTCAACAGACAAAGAACAGAAACTCAATTAGTGGTGAAAATCTTTGATTCCATTTTGGCATTCATGTTATGGGAAGAAGGGAAATATATACGCTTCAAATTTTTTATACATATAATCTTCCTACTCCAATTTATGCCTAGAGTATCAGCTTGGATTTTGATTTTCACTGGATATGTCTAGGCTAATCTAGGCTTAGAATTAAATTCTCAAGAGAATTTTGGGTTGTAATGCAACCATCTACACACCATGTCTGCATCTAGAAGGCCTTCTCTGCTACTCATAGCTACGACCGTAGGGAACATGAGAGCAACTGCCAGTGACAGAAGAATGTGCCACTGAAGCCATCCCCTGGCACAGTGGAAGAAGGCCAGTAGGCTTTATAAGCAATTTGCTGTGCACCTCAGACCATCTGCTGCCACCAAGAAAAAGCTGACTGAAAATATGGGATTGTTCTGTTGGAAAACTGAGCAGGGGGAAACCTTCCTCATTTGGAAGATATGTTAGCTCTGTGGCCAAGGAGATGGTACGGCTTCTCTTGTGAGGGCAAGAACATGGCATGGTACGGGCAAAGGAGCAGTCTCAGATTGCTAAAGAAATGCAGTTTAAACCCTTGTCCTTAAACAGCAATGAAAACTGCCCGCTCAGTACTCCTAAATGCCGCTATTATGTCTGGCATTTGGATTTGTGATCTGAGATTTAGATCTTAGATCTATGAGAACTATTGAACAGGGCCTCCCTGGGCCCTTGGTACTGAGGATCAACATTTCCCATTCCTAACCCGCACAACAAATCATCTGGTCCCTACACAGATCTGAAGGGCTGAACACACTGCTTGGTGAAACCTTGTCCTTCCAATAGTGACAGGAAAAAATGGAGTCATTTTAAACTGAAAGAGAGGAGGTTCAAATTAGATATTAGGAAAAAAATTCTTTACTGTGGGAATGGTGAGGAACAGGTTGCCCAGAGAAGCTGTGGATGCCCCTTCCCTGGAAGTGTTCAAGGCCAGGTCGGATGGAGCTCTGAGCAACCTGGTCTAGTGAAAGCTGTCCCCACTCATTATCTTTAATAATAGAACCCAAACTACTCTATGATTCTATGTGAGAAACATGTCTCATTTCTTTTTCTTTTTTGCCTGATTCAAAAGCCTCCATAGGCAGTGGAAATATGAACACTCAGATCTTTAAGGCTTGTTTATTTGCTTTTTTGATGCTTTTCTAGAAGACCATTAAAGATCTATGGCATATAGACTACTTCTGATTTTAATTGAAGAAACACAATGTTAAGTCCTTCCTAAATTAATCTTTTTTTTTCTATGTGAAGCAAATGGAAAAGTCTGTTATTTAAGCCACAATTAAATATATTTTTTTCCTCACATATAATTACATTCACTGCATGGAATACTGCTTTCACTTATCCATAAAGTTTAAGAAAAAGTAAAGTGCATGAAATCTGCTAAAAATACTCAAGAACAAATAATTTTTAAATCTTCTTAAATAAACCTCAAAAGGAACTCTGCAGAAACCATTTATCTCTTTTGTAGGTAACTTTAAGTTTCACTGTTAAACTAAAATAAAGACAATTTTTTTATTGTTTGCCATAGAGCAAAAAGGTGCATAGGATTGATTGGAACCTGCATATTGATTCATGACCACGTCTTATTGAAAATTTTCTTCATTATTTTCAGTGGAAATAAAAACAGCTACTCTGTCACAGGAATTACATTTGTAAGGAAAACTGCCAGGACTGATCTAATACTGATAAAAACAAATATTGGTGTGAATTTATGGACTAAATTCACAGCATAATCTCACTGCATTTTATCCAAGACGTAGTTTTATAATTCAGAGGAGACCAAACCCAGTGACTAAATAAATGTAAAATGCACTTTACTTTACAGGTCACCACTAAAGTATGTTGGCAGATACGGTCAGTGATGCACCAACCAACTTTGTCTAAGCACTCATACATGACTTGGGAATTAAATAGAAAGCAGCTTAATTTTCAGCTAAAAACTCCAGGAGACCCTGTCATAGTCATTTGTTCACACCTCAGTAGAAACTATGTCTGGTGAATTCAGTGCTTTCCTGATTGTTGTTTCTTTTACAAGTGCCAGTGGATTATTGGCTTCATTTGAAGTTTTAGGAAAACAATTAATCTTTTCGGAGATTCCAGTCCACTTTCTGATATTTTCAGAAGTACTAGCGGTGAGGCATAATTTGGAAAACAAAATGAATTCTCTACCAGACTGGCCTCGTGCCCCACCTTCATTAGAGCAGTGGGACCATTCTGCTTTCTAGAGCTGCATTTTGAGAACTGTGAGTATTTCATTAACCCATTACTGTCTGGAACACCCTGTGTGCAGTGGAGGTTAGAGGCAATGAGTTATGGTTGGAGGTGGAACACAGACCAAAGCAAGGGAGACGAAATTCAGTTTTTAAGCCAGAATATCCCTTTCTCTGCCACATAATTTGATATATTATTTCTTTAATCCACATGCAGCCTCATTCAGAAGGTAGAACAATGAACCATTGGTGGAAGGGATGTAGTCCTTTGGGAAAAACTACTTGAGAAAGCCAAATAATTCTCAACCAGTTAGCAAGAGTAGAATTCTAGCTAAAAGAAGAGCAAAAACTGTAAAAAAAAAAAATGTCTTTGGCATGGATACAAAGAAGAGGACTTGCATAGAATTGTGTTCCTGGAGATTAGGACTGGAAGAGATTGCTGGACTATCTACTGTAACTTCTTGCAGAAGAATGGCCACAGAAATATAGCCAGTTGTGAAATTAATCTAAGTGACTGTTTTTCTTCACTGTGTGAAGTAAAACCAGTGGTGTTTCATGTTTATTTGTATTCAAGAACATTAACTCTGTAGAAGTTATCTGCAGTAAATATTGCGTCCACACAGACTTGATCACTGGATTCCACATGTTCTGTACAGAATAGAATCAATTAGTTAGGACTGTAATAATTGTCATCAATTACTCCTGCTCAGCTGCTTCCCCACACAGATGTACAGGTGCACAGACTCCTTTCACTGGGAATGCAGCTTTGATCATATGGACAAAGTCCCCAAACATAGTGAAAGAACAGAATGAATGAGGGAAAAGATTGGGGCTTTTTCTGTGCTCTTTACTTCTTTAAGTGACCATCCATGAGATATTGTAATTGGCAGTTATTCCTTCAGCAGGACAAAATCGAATAATCACCTTGAAACACCCCTGCAAGAGGATACCACCAGTGCCCCAACAGTTCTGGAAAACAGTATCAAAGAGGAGGTCATTGTGGCAGGAGGTTCCATGCATTTGCTCTGTGTGGCTCCTGCCACAAGAAAGACCTATAGGCCAGACAGGAAACATTACACCAAAGACTTGGTAAGTCAGACAGACATATTTTTGCATTGTTTGGGGACTATCAAAATACTATTCAAATCACAGCTGAAATGCAGGAGATGTGGTACTGAAAATTTTTAACATTTATTTTGGATCATGGTAGTAAGCTTACCCCAGCCAAGCCCTCAGGAGCTAAGGCTCCAGCCAATTGCCTGCTCCCCCGGCAGGATGGGAGAGAGAATCATAAGGGCAAAAGTGAGAAAAACTTGCAGTTTGAGATAAAGACACTTCAAGAAGCGAACAAAAAAGAAAAAAAAAGAAAATCCAGTGATGCAAAGACAATCACTCTCCACCTCCCATCAGCAGAAAAAGGCCCAGCAAGTCTCAGAGTAACACAGGTAGTATTAGAGAACTTCTATATTCACGACAGAAGTGGAGAAGTGAGGCACAAGTTGGAGTTAGAATCATAAAAATATCAGTTTCTTTCCTACACTTAAAAGTTCCTTTCACTATTCTTGTAGTGACCTGTGCCTCTGTCAGCAGACAAGCCCAGCAGAGTAAGAGAACTGGCTGACAGAACTATTTCAAAGAAACGTATATGACATCTAGGAGTGTCAAAACATGAAAACTCTTTTCTTTCTAGAGTTATGTCAGTGCCAGGGCTTTTGCTGGGAAAGATCTGACATTTAGAGAACACACCAGACATCTAAAATCATGTTCTACTGAGTAAGCACAAGATATAACTCTTCAAACCTCCTTTTCAGATGTACCTAAAGCGACTAAGGATTTCATTTAGGATACCGGAGGCCAAGTTTCCTCATCATCCATCCCTGCAGTAGGACCACTTTGCTGAAGACTCTAAGGGCTCCAAAGATGGGAATCCACGGGAAATGGGAAGGAGACAGTTGCCAAATATGGCAATTGCCTCCATAGTAAAAATTCCCAAAATCTTGTTGCTATTAGTAAAACTACTGTCACGGCAGAAGAACCCATCATCTGACAGGGAAGGAATGGCAGAGAACATACCCTTGAGAAATTATTAAATATTTGTCATGTTCACATTAAGTTCCAACCTCTGCCACTAGCAGCAGAGCAGCTTAAGAATGACCTTAACTGCCCTAAAATCTATACCTGAATGAGGTTGTGACCAAGTAGCAATGATGTTCCTCCTTGTGAGTGAACAGCTCTAGCATTTGTTCTATCCCAGCTGCCAAACTTGGCAGCTGTGCTGAACTGCAACTTCCTATTCAGATCCTATCATCTCATGTTATTCCACACACCTTCTCTCGAAGTTCTTTCCTGAGCTAGTCCAGGATTTTTCTGTGGGACCTCTTGCAAGAGCATCCAAGGAACAGGAGCAAAGTTCTGGTGAGTTCCTTCCTTCCTACCTGCATCTGAGTAGATGGAACATAGGTTTTGTGCAGGATGTCAAAACTGTTTGCAAACGGGAAAACAGAGACAGAGCTCATTCTTGGGATCAAGCTCAGCTTGAAGCTGCACCCTGACACCTTCATCCCTTTCTGACCTAATCCTTGGATTACATAGCCCCAGATACAAGCTCGGAGTGAGACAGCTTCTCTTTGGCTTACTTGCAGAACATATGCGAAGGGAGAGATTGGATCCAGAACATCCACATCACCTTCCCACCAAAAAACTTCACTGCCTCTGAAGCAACCATCCTGGTTGCTAATGAGCACACTGACAGTTTTAAGAGGTTGTCTTCTGGGGCAGAAGGGCATGGCTGGACCTATCTGTCTGGAAGCTGCTGTGTTCTTCTTAGGAGATGCCAGAGACTGCTGGTGACACAGGGGTCACAAGACCTGTGGTTACAGATCTGAAGAGTGTGAACTCACTCCCTCATTTCTCTCCTGTCTTTCCTTCTCATGACCAGGCAGCTCCTCTCAGCACACAGACCTCCTCCTGGTTTGATGGAGGCTGGCATCCACAGCACTGAGATATGCAGACAGACATCTGGAGCAGAAGCACAAGAGAAAACAAGCTTAGTGGGAAACCACTTCAGGCTGAATCATGAACTTGAGTGGAACAGCTGAGGGGCAGAAGGAACTGTTTGACAATGGCCACCCCTGGGAGTGAAAGCCATGGGAAGGTAAAGCCTCTGTGAGAAAGACAGTGGGATTTCTTTCTCATTTATTACTGTTGAATTGTCTTATTTCTGGGGCAGAATGACCTCTGCTGTTCTACAGACTGCACTCAGGCAGAAGAAGGGAACCTAGGCTCCCATGAGAATTTCCTAAATAAACATCATAATTACTTGGGGGAATAAAGATGAGGGCTGGTCACAAAAAAAAATGAGTGGGAGATTAAATTGTTAAGTGGCAGATGAAATCCAATGTAGGTAAATGAAAAATGTTATAAGCAATGAGAAACAATCCTTTTACACTCATTAAATAGTGGCCAGAGAGATTTTGAAGTTGTTATACAGAAAGCTGTGAAAAAACAGCAACTCAGTGCTCAGGATCAAGGCCTGCAATTGATGCTCCTGTGATGTGCATGTTCTGTCTTGTGACCATGAACTCTGCATTTGATGGCTACAATCTTCTCACTATTAATACTTGATAATGGAATTTATAATGAGATATCAGTAGTCCAAGCCCCAAAGACCAAGATCATTCCAATTTAAATGAAAATTTAAATTGGAATAATTTAAGTCCTACCTCAGCTTCTAAACATATTGTTAGTCAGCAGTTATCAGAAGCCTCCACTTAAAATGTAAAGCTCAGGTGAAGTCTCTACGCCAATGACACCTTCAATATGATCAATAAAGAAACAGAGTTTGAAGCTGTTCAAATATTTAAATTGTACCTTTATGCCGCGGCACTATATGTTTCGGCTAACTCAATGACCACAAGTGCCGGGCACCCACCCACGTAGGAGGGTTGGAGAGGTTCCAGCCCAGATTCGCCTAACCCACCGGTGGTCCAGGTGCACTGAGGAGGTAAGAACGAGGCAGAGGGAACTTCTGTGCGGGAGAGCAGGAGTGTGTTTAATCAACTTGGAAGTCCCACGCATAGTAATTCAGTTCTGATACTCTTAAAATTATACTAAATTCCCCCAAAGCAGAAAAAGTAGTATATTAATACACTTTGTTTTAAACATGTCAGTTCTTTTCTTAGTGATGTAATACAATAAGAGACCTTGTTACTAATCTTAGAATGTTTATGTAAGTAGGTACAAAAATAATAATTAAAATAACTTCTCAAAGTTCTAAATTATTAGTGGGTTTAATCTTTGAAAGAGGCATTTTAACAAAATAACTGAATGTCTAGTCTCTGCTGACTAAATCTGCTAGCATCTGGCCAGTCTTCTTGTTTATTTTTCACCTTCTCCAACACCCTGTTAGCTGCTAATAGCTCATATGTTTGCCTTCTGCAAAGTTTTGGTTGAGTGTAGCCCTAAAACTTTTTAGGGAAAATGCTATCTTTAGTTATCAATTAATTATGTTTTCATTTTTCATGCCCAAAAACTCTTCATAACTTCTTCAAAAGTCCAACACTGTCAGGGAATTTTGAAAAACAGAATTTTCCTTACTAGTCTTTAAGTCTTGCTATGAAAAGTATGGAGTGCTTACAAATACAAATGCAAAATTCCCTTCAAAGAGTAGTAAATTCAGCCATAGTATCAATCCCAAGTAATTTGAAAAAGAAAGATAGGAGAGGCACAGCAAACAAAAGGAGTGAAGAGACAACTGACAACACTATAATACCTTTACTGGTTTTTTAATCTATATCAGTCTACATTACTCAAGTTCAACATAAGCGGAACAGTAGAGAGATTCCAGATATGATGAGTATCTACTGCCATGTTTTACTTTAATGTGCCATTTTTTGGGCAATAAACAGCAAGCACTCTGGCTTAAGCATTTAAGACATGGAATATTCACATCTGTCTATCTTTAGTGCACAGAAGTTTGAGGTAGAAAAATCTTAGTTTAAGAACAAGAACACGGTAACAAGTAATTTTCTAATGGCCATACAGGAAGCCAGTGGCAGAGATTCTTCAGCAGGTATTCCACTAAATACCTGCTTACTCAGTCTTCTACTGCTGCCATACAATTTTACTTCTCGTGTCTTCCCCAAAGAAGATGAAATTGGAAAATAGCTTAGTTGTACATTTAAAACATTGGTTTTCAACAATACTCAAATTTCTTAGTATTTTTTTCATATATATGTAACAAAATTATTTAAATATATCTCCAAATGTAAAGAATTATCGGTTTCAAATTTTTTTCTTCTTTTCGAGTTATCTTTGATGTCTGTGACCAGAACCCCAGTGCTGCTGCAGCCACGGCTTGAAGTACTTTCCCCAAGACTTGTGCCATTTCAAACATTCCCTTAATATTAAAATAAATGAAAATCAGGAGGTATCTAATTGTCCTGGTTTTGATTTTGTTAATAAAAAGTGAAAGGTTAAAATGGAGCAAACCATTCCTTATAGCCATAGCAGTACCAAAGCTTCAAAGATGACTTGGAAATGAAAGGCTAAAAAAAAAAGTTACAACAAAGCACAATATTTAAAATAATTTCGGGACCTCAGTTTCCACTGAACTTAAAGGGAGTTTGGTGATGACTTAGCTCCTCATAAAATCAGGCGCAGTCTGAATAAAAGCATATGAGGATTCTGCAGCAAGGCCAATAACAAGTATGTGTTTTGTTGCAATATGCATGTCGTAAAGGGATGATGCTTGGACAACAATACTTGTGCCTGTTTTTAATGCAGCCACACAGTCCAACAAATATAAATTCACTGAAGATAATATAAATGTTTATTTACCTCAAATTATGTTCCTTGCTCACCTTGTGAGGGCAAGAATCAGTCAGTACTCTCTGTAACACCACAGTCTCCATCCTTTGCCCTTTCCACTCCCAGTCACGAACAATCTGCAGGACTGTTTGACTGCTTCTGTTACTGTGCAGGGAAGCATCTGGTTCACTGAGGCAAGATTTCTTGAAAGGGAAATCTATTGTCACACATAAAAAGAGCTTGTTCATTAAAAACAAGAAAGTTTAGTTTCTTCTTTACAGGAATTAAAAGGAAAACAAGAATACTGCCTATTCTTTCCCTGGCCCAGTTTTAAGATGCTTTCCAATACTTGAAAGTATGCAACTTAATCCTGTTCATAAGAACCAAATTTAAACCTATGGAAAAGAACCAAAGTGTCAAGTTGTCACTACAGATGCAGTTTGTATTTCAGTTGGTTCTGACGGCATTTCTCTCTTTGAAAGGATCAGTCAGAAAATAGGCACTCAGTTCTGCAAGGTGCTGATGATATTAGAAGTGTGAGGGAGATTTGCATGGGCAAAATCTGAAAGTTTGGCTTTGTAGTGTGATAGTCTGGGCTTTTATACTTTAGCTGTGCTCTTAGTTTGGAATCCTTAGGTCAGTGAAATGGATGAAGATTATTGAGATGAGGCCAGCTGGGACCCCTGACATCTAGAGCCAAGTGTACATTTAAACAAGTGTTTCTGTTACCCATGTTCCCAAGTATGGTGTATTCTAAGGTACCAGATACGTTACTAATAGTAAGGAACTCTTTTTTTCCCAGTCAGATATGGAAAAGCTTACACGGACTAGCTTTTTGAGAATGAGAAAATAAATACAGAAAAAAAAGTTCTGCTCAGGTTCTGTAGTCACTGACAGTGTGCTTGACTCTTATCATAAAGAGCAAAGCCTGCTTTAGGATATAGGCAGCCATTTATTACAATGAGGTGATTAAGTGGCTGAGGTAGTTCTGAGACAGAGAAAGGTTTAGGTATTGTGCTCTTTTTTAATCCTACAGCACGCTCCCTTGTAAGTGAAGTGGTAATTTCTTACCAGACAATCTGAGTTAACAAGTGCTTTTAAGCCCTGTAGACAAATGCTATCTACAGAGCTATTTTTATTTATTGACACTTAGATGTTCAAATAGATTTTTTTAAAGCACACCATTTCACATTAGTAGGAATATCTATTGCTTCTGCTGGTATCCATCTTTAACTATTTACATGGCTTTTTTGCCTGTGCATCCCTGTCTGCCTTTACAGTCAAATACTTGGCATTGTCTCTGAAAAGCCAGTGTGTTGGCAGCATCGATCATTTTCTACGTGTAAAATTTTTCGGCTCGTAATCAAGGTTGAGGTTTAGAAAGAGCAGTGACTGCAGAAGGACAACAAAGTCTTCCCTATCAAGCAAAGACCCTGACTCAAAGCTTAATGGAAGAAGTGATAGTATCTGAGTCCCAACAGAGGAAATGCCTATTAGAGGAACGGTAAGCAGAGATATTATCTATTTGCCTCTTATCATGGAAGAAATACTGTAAAGTTTAGTGCAATGCTGCTTTTATTAGTTTGTGTCAGAAACTCTAGAGCATAATTTTAAATACCTGCTATACTCAACAAGAACAGCTAGAAAAATCTGTAGGATCAAGCCAGGTCTGTATATCATGTATGATCTTTTACTGGTATATCAATAGAAATTGATTTAGTTGTTTACATTGCTCATTGTTATTATAATTTTCTGTTAAACTAGACACTCTTTCTGTCACATCACTTTGTGGTCTGCACCAGCATCAATAATTGTTTATAGCTGGGATACATACAGTTATTATGGAAAGCAAACAAATATTTCAAAGCTATTTAACTTGTTTAGTCCTTTTCTTCCCACTGGTGCAACTGTTAAATTACAGAGAGGAAAGGAATTCATCTCATCTGTTACGGTTTTTGGTTTGTCTAGAGCTCTTAAAAACTTCTGTCAGAACTCTATGAATTCTAAGGTGGAGTCTTGTCCTATTTCTGTTTTCTTTTTTAATAAAGTAGAGCATAAGACGTCACGTGAGAAGCAGTTTCACGTGACCACCCGTGAAGGTGGTTTTCTTTGGTAAAAGAAAACACTCAGGATTTACAAGAATTCCTTTTTGAGAGATCCAGACAGACAGCATTGGAACCCAAATTCAGTCTATATACGATGAAGTCAACAGGAATTTCTCCACAGTGTGCTAGTGTTCTGTTTCATTGGCACTTGGGGGAGATATCTTCTTGGCAGAGCAACACTCCACTTTGAAGTGGTAGATAGAAAGACAAATGCTGAAACTGTTCACAGGAGTTCCAATTAATGCCAGTCTTGATGGGTTTCATTGCCTGTGTGAGCTTCAGCTGAACAACTAAGGCCCTAAATGGCATGCAGGATTGCAAGTAATTAAACATTCTGTTGATACTGCAAATAGCTCCTTCTGTCTTCTCCTTACCATAAACGCACAGGGAAAATAAAAAGAGATACAGGAGACTTTGCACTTCTTACTGTGGATATAGACCAAAGACCCTACAGGTGAAAGACTCCATATTCTACCATCAATCTCTGGAGTCATCTGTGAAGAAGCACACAGGATGACCAATTTAAAACCAAAGATTTACCTGTCAACATATCAGGCAAATACATCATAAGCACCAAGCTGACTTTAGCACATCGGCAGCGGTTTGTTGTAAACAAGCGCGTTTGGCGTGGTCCTGAGGGACACACGGCTTAAGTTTTGTGCTGTGTTTAATCCCACAGCATGCTTCCTTGTAAATGATGTACTTGCACGTGCAGGAGACATTTAGAATATTTGCTAAACATCACAAAGTCTGCATGGATTTCATGCACTTTAGCTGAAAGGTGAATCATTTGGAATTCGGTAAAAATGTTGGATTTCCTCGATATTGCTAACAAATTTCTAATCACTTCATGATGTTTAAACATTTACAGGAATATTTTATGTGAGGAAACTAATTGATAAGTCTAGCTCATTCAATTAAAGATATTAATTGAGGTCCTTTTTCAAAGCCAGGTAAGTCAGGCCAAATACCAATAAAAGTTGACTATGGTTCCTGGCTATGATTAATTGTTTCAAACAGTGCTTGAGTTAGATAATTTTTCACAGAAAGCATTGTTTTTTCCTGTTCATTAGTATGGTCCGTGCATTTTATATCCATTTGCCTGGATAGTTCTTTTCTGCCTCTTGCCTTTGGTACAATAGCTCAAAAGACCATGAAATAACACATGGCAGTTGTCACTACAGAAACCTACACTTGCTACAGAATTGAGTTCCCTACTTGAAAAGCAATTAGGTTTCAATTCCTTGCTCTACCTTTGACTTCAAGAACAATGTGCCCGGTTTTAACTGAGAGGAGAAAGAGAAGACTGTCATCCCCACGCAACAGCTATATGTGCTCATGGCTCAGTCTTGTGTACAGAGGTGGAGTAAATTCCTCTGCCCCAGGCACACATCTCTCATACTTAATCCACTTTCTTGTCTGGGCAAAGATGTACTTCGACCTTCCTCTGTCCTTCCATAACTGTCTGTGACAGGCATATGTAAAAGAGAAGATTTATGAAACAGATGGCTTGTAAAAGCTGTGGTCCCTGATGCCCGACCCCATCCAGCCATCCCTTCCCCCAAGAGAAGAGTCGAAGGAGGGGCTGAAGGAAGTTAATTGGAGAAGCTCACATTGGACAGACAGGCGCAACCACATGTCCCTAGTGTTTAACCCGCAAATTATTTCAGATTCTGAACCAGGTTGCTGTCCAACCCCACAGCATGACAAGACTGAGGTATGTACCATCCTCCCTGTGTTGCTGACATGAGAAGGAAATTCAGGTAGGGAGTCTGAAGGGAGCTGTGGTCTGCTGTGGGACAAGACTCCTACTGGTGTACTGCTGGAAGCACCAAACCTTGGAGCAAGAAGCTTGTGGACAAGTAAGAGCTTGAAGTCTGCAGCATGCCAAGTGCCTTTGGTGGGAAGCTGAGCTTGTTGACTTATTTCAATGGATAAAACTCATTTCTCCCTGCCTTCCTCAGAAACAATCTGGCACCTTGTTTTGTTGGAGTAGGCCAACGACACTTTGCTACCTCAAAGGGTGTTATGTGGGTGTACTTATGTTTGTAACTGAGGTGCGGCAAAATTTTTAATGAATACCAAATTTGCCAAAAAATTCTCGGAAACCAAAACTGTGTAAAAAAAAATTGACGGAAATTAAAAAATATATATATACCTGGGAATATTTTGAAGTGCCAAGAACTTTGCTTTGACATTTTTGATTAAAACATTTATATTTTGTGTCAGACAACATTTTAATTAAAGACAATACAAATAATTTAAATCACAGAATGAAAAATACAGAAATAATTTTGAAATATGTAACAGAACAAAAATTATGGGCTGAAGAACACCCATGTTTTGAACTCCTAAAATCCTAATAGGGAAGGAGTTGCTTCTCTTCTTTCCCCAAAAAGAGCTGTTTTCATCATCATTGATTTTCTTCCCTTATATTTTGGCAGATATGTGAGCCACCAGACTGAAATACCCCTTTATTTGCTCACCTATGTACATAAAGCCCTTTGAAACAACCAGAGTAAAATTGCCAAATTTCATTTATATGTTCTTAATCACTTTGTTCATTACATTTACAGGTGAAATTATCAAACATGAATTGCTATTATTCTCTATGGAAACAATTTCCTTTCCGAATAGCTTTTATTAGACACTCAAATATGGGGGATAAAATGTACTAAATAATAGTAATCAAATGGTAAACTAAGATATTTGGTATTGATTTCAGTGCAAGTGCAAATATTCTTTTACACTGTCTTATTAATATAAAATAGGAAAAAATATGAAGAAAGATGCTGCAAAAAGAGCAGACCTTTGGTACAAATATTATGTCATTACTATGTCAGAGACCTCTTCACACAGCTTTATGGCCCACAGTAAGTCTATTGTTTACTATAAAGACTCAGCTGTGGACAGAAATGTCCAGCTGAATGGTCATAAATGATTAAAGAAAAATTTTTTGGTCTATGAGGTTTATTTTATGAATATAGTTCATAGTGCTTAATCCTAACAGTGATCCATAGAAGGGAATGAATGAAAAATTCATGTAAAATTCTTGGTGGCTCACATTTGCAATGAGAAAAATGTACTGAACATAAGTTGAAGATGGAGCAGGTAGGTGACTAGCAGAATGAGAGCAGCTGCAGTACAGGGTGGAGGCACTGCCAATCCAGTCTGCTGTGTGTCAGAGGGATTCATTTGAAAATCCAGAGGGATAATTGTAAAACTGTTGATATATACCTTGGAGTGTGTATATACCTTGGATTGGGAAATTTTGTCTTCTAGTTGGATCAACCACTGGCATGTTCATATAGCTGGAAGCTGTGATATATTTGTATCTGTTCAGATGTACATGAATCATTCAGATATGAAGTATGTCAAAGTACCTGTATCTTAATACCACTTAGTTTATCTAGACATGTCATGAATTCTCATGTTTTGGTATAATTCAGTCATAAATTCACAACTGAATTTGTGTTTCTTACAGAAAAATGCTCCCCAAGCCTCATTCCTTCAAAGCTTCACTTCTGCTAGGATAGAGTTATCTGCTATGTTGCTCACTTCTCTTGGTGGAAGCAATCACCTTTGGCAGAATGAAGCTCCCTTCATCAATGATATTATTTTTTGATGCTTAAGACAGTCTCCTCAGAAGCAGAAAGCAAAGGATCAATCAAAATTTGTTTCACTCTGGAGTGAAATGACCCAAGTATTCACACCTCCTGAGTGCAATAACCACTGGAGTCTTGCATGAAAGATTTTTGTTTTCCTGATTTTTTAAAAAAATCTCCTAGAAACAAATCCTGGACAGTTTTTGGATGTTGGATTGTTGGGGTTTTTTTGATTTGTTTGGGTTTTTTCTTGTTCCCCCCCATCAAAAACAAAATGCTTGTATGTCTTTGTGGGACTTGAAGACTTAAAAATAGTATCAGATGTCTTAGAAAAATGCACTTTACTTGAATCACAATGTAAAATATTGTCTGATGTTCTTTCACCTGGTTTACACCAGAGGTCAAAGCAATCAGTGATGTTACTGGTGTTCAGACGTAAGAATTGAATAATATAGACCAGAAGAATATAATAAAAAAAATGTAGTACTTTCCTTATATATTCCCAAGAGCAATAAAATAATTTTGAGAACTAACATCTAGTGTGATTCTGGCACACTTGGACAGATCAAGATTTTGTATTGCAAATATGTTCCCCTTTTTAAAACAAAACAAAACCAAAGCAAAAAAATCTCTTTATCTGAAGGATGAATGAGCTCCTTCAATACATTGTAAATGTTACCCTGGCTGTGATCCAAGGGTTGTGATGTGGAAGGAATAAGTTGCTTAATTTCTGTATTTGAAGCCTTTGTTAAAAAACGTTTTAATCTTTTCTTGACTCCACTATAGTTTAAAGTCTGGTTTAACATTCCAGCCAGGCCACAACAAAAAGCATCATTGTTTGACATGCTTTTCCTACAGAGCCTGTCAGATGTGCTATATTATCTAAACAATGTTGGCAGCAAGTACACAAGTAGCAAGTGTGAATCAAATCAAAGATGTCCTCAAATCCAGACTCCAAGCCTGAATGTTCCCAGACTCCAAGGGTATAGCAGGAGTGTCTTGTTATCAATAAGCATAACCAAAGATAATCTAATCATTTAGAATTCAAATCCAAAACTTGATGGTTTCCTACTGGGGGGGAATAACCCTCACTCTGAGTTTCCATTCCACATTAGAACCACCAAATTAGGAACTGTTCAACTTTGTTCTGTACCTCAAACACAAAAAAAGGGGCTGTTCATAGCAGAATATTTTCTGACTCTTGCTGAGACACATGAGTAAGTCCCAGTGCACAGAAAAAGCAGTGAATGGTCGTGTCTGCTGATCCTCTTGCACTGCCTTCAGCCTCACCTTCCAACCTACTCATCCTGCTTGGCACTCTCACAGTGCAGTGACCACCTTGCTAAAATCTGCCTACTCAGCTCTTCAGGCGAGTTTTTCCTCACCTACTTCCCTCTAAATGATTTAAGCCAGCAAAAATGTCCTATTTAAACTTTGAAACTGGTCTGACTCACAATTAGTAAGGCGTGTTTGGGACTGATTGTATGAACAGGTCAGCCTGCAGGTCTGAGGAAAGCAGCGGAAAGAAGCCAATTACATTAGGTCTGTGATGCTATGAACAAAGACATCTTCGGAGTAAAGAAAAGTGCTTGTGAAAGAACTCAGAATGTCAGTAACTTCTTTTATTGCCGCATCATTCCTACTTACAGTATATGACTGAAAGAGATTTTTATCTTTCACAAATATAATTTTGGAAGTATTTTGAAAGTACCTTGATACAAGATACAGTACTTTTAAAGTAAGTTTTAAAGAGTATTTGTTTCAGGGAAAGTTTCACTAAAAACCAAAATCAAGTGGTGAAAACAAGATTAAATATATTCAGTGCAATCAGCTAATACTAGTAAATATGAATTGTAGTTCCATATGTTTGACATGCAATAACAATTAGTTTGAGGTTCTGTGAGAATTTTAGAACTCTTTCAATGGGAGGTGCCACCATATAATACAGAGATTAGGGGGCCAGGATGTGGTAGATGTTAACTGAAGATTCCAGTCTTTGCAACATGATAAAATTAGGTTCAGCTGTGTGGCCTTACAAGAGATAGAACCTGCACTTGATTTCAGCACACCAGCACAGGCCAAGCTGTGCCTCAACAGCCTCTGTGAAAGAAGGGGGTCTTCCCTTTACCACCTCATTACTCCATGTTGTCAAATATTTTACTTTCTGCACTCACAAAAGGAAACCCTAATTAATTGACTGCTATACAGCATTTTGCTACTGTGACTAAATTTAGGCATAAGTATATAAAGGTCTCATTTTGTACTGCCTATTAGTATCATTCTTCAAAAGACATTTGTCACTTTTACATTTTTATTTTCTTTTAAAAAAATAAATACATTTTATATTGTGGATTTAAATACACAACACTAAATTTAGCAGGATTCTATAACTTGATAGGTATTCACCAGAAATCAGAAACATGACAAATTCAGTTATTCTTCAATGTCAGGTCTGAAGTCTTGTAAGGAGCTAAAAATAAATTATAGAATACTTAATTACTACGCAATTTCATTAAAGGTTATACATATTTTTATATATATATATATATAGGTCACGTAGATTTAAAACAGCACACAAAATTTATATTACTTCATTGAAGTTTGAGCAAATGAGGAAAAAATGTTTTCTTACTCTTGTATAAAATTTGATTTTGTGCCTAAAAACAAAGAAAAAAGTAAATTGAAAGGAATAGAGATATTAAGGACAATTGTTTTTCTTTTTTGAGGAACTGAAGAACTAAACTTCAAAATGTTATCTGTTTCTCAGGGAAAAAAAAGCTGTCTCAGGTAGCTAGGAGGAAAAGAAAATGTTCTTATTAGCTGTAAGAATAAGTTTGCCCATTTAACATGGATTTTCTAACTCCTTTTTCTCTTCTCCCTAAATTTTAATTATATTTTGTTGTAACAATTAAATGTAGCAATAAAGAAATAAAATTATCATAATGAAAATGGAGAAAGACAAAAGAGAATCTCTGATAGGATATAACAAAAAAAGATGATAGTGTGCCAACAACTGTATATGTATCATTTCATCTACTCTATGAGCCAGACAGCAAGGTTTGTCTTTGAAAGAATTATTGGTTCTAAATTAAAACACTATGGTAAAGCTAGATTCACTTATGGCTGAACCTCCTTATTTATTTTAATACTGTATTATTAGTTTCAATCTTCTAGAAGATTTTTATTCTGGTTTTAAGGGACTCTGCATTTCAAATGACCTTAAATGTTAAATTTTATAGGAAGGAAATATTCCCTATAAGAGCAAAGTCAACATGAATGAAGCAGGACAAGAGGAAACTCAAATGAAAAACAAATTACCTGAAGAACAGCAATGAGAAGTATTTGTTAATGTTGTCAACCTGAATAGTTTTCCTCTGCCTGAGGGAAAATTATGGTTGACCGTTGAATATAGAAGAAAAAAACATTTATGTCCAAATTCTTATCCTACCTTCCTGTCAACTCATAAAGAGAATAAAGACTTGTAACTTTGCTTTCCCCTAGCTTTGAAACTTTAAAAAGGTTGCATTTCCAAGAATTTTCATAAAAATAGAAATGTGATTTTCCTTGTTTTCAAATGTGCTTTCCTTCTCTGTTTTTTTTGTTAGAACTTTCCTTAACCTGGAGTCATACAAGAAAACCGAAACTAACCAGAATCTTAACAGTCAATGACTAAACAAATGGGCTTCATGTGATGGATCTGGAAGAACAATACGTCACAGAACCACAGAATAAGCTGAGCTGGAAGGAACCCATAAGGATTATCAAATCCACCTCCTGGCCCTGCACAGCACCATCCCCAAGAGTCACACCATGTGCCTAAGAGCATTGTCCAAACTCTTCTTGAGCTCTGTCAGGCTGGTGCTGTGACCACTTCCCTGGGAGGCCTGTTCCAGTGCCCAGCCACCCTCTCGGTGAAGAACTTTTTTATTATATCCAACCAAAACCTCCCCTGACATAACTTCAGGCCATTCCCTCGGGTCCTGTCACTGGTCACCAGACAGAGAAGAGATCAATGTCTGCCCCTCCTCTTCTCCTCACAAGGAAGTTTTGAACTGCAATGAGGTCTTCCTCACTCTCCTCCAGGCTGAACAGATCAAGTGACCTCAGCTGTTCCTCATACAGCTTCCCCTCAAGGCCTTTCACTGTCTTTTCTGCCCTCCTTTGGACACTCTTATAGCTTAATGGCTTTTTTATATTGCCCTGACCGAAACTGCACACAGGACTCAAGACCCTTTTATCCTGGATCCAGAGATACTCTTCTAGGTCTAGAAACAAAGTTTTCGTATCGTGAGCTATATGTAATCCAAGTAAGAGCACGTACAGTATGCAAGGACTGCAAATGCCAGTATTAAATCTGTGGTACTTCATTCTCAGCGTTATGAAATTTTCATTTCAGGCTTCCTTTACTCATCAGAAAAGGACTAAATAGACGAATAATGTAGCATGATCAGTGCTTTAGGCATACATTGCCAGCTGTGCCATCTGCAGAGACCAGTCATGAACAGAAAGTTGTCTGTACTCTTCCCTCCCTTCCGATTCTGGATGAAAGGCAGTCAAATCCTGAACCACACAAATTCCTCTTCCTCCACATCAGTATACCTGTATTGAGCATGCGTGTACCTACTACTCAGTTTCTCTCTCTGTCAGCCTGGGCAAAAGAGGAAAACAGCCTGCAAAGTCTGCTTTCTTCTTAGGCAAAAGTCAGCAAAGGGGCTGATGACTAAGTACCTGGAGTATTTATGTCCAATAACCATTAGAAGAATCTCCTGTTAATTACTTGGGGCTGCTATGCGTGATTGCCAATCAATATTTCAGCTTCAAATGATATTAGTTAATTGTGACCAAAAGTTATTACATTTTTACATGACTATAAAATACAGATAATACATCTGTCCTCTTAGATGGCATCTCTAACAATTGTCATTGAGCTGTAATCCTTTATTGAGAAGTCTGCTCAGAATTTAATGAAACCTGTGTAAAATTTTAAACTGTAATTATTTTAATCTTGCTTCCATGGCAGATTAATGAGGAGAATTTAATATCTTTTTTTCACTGATCCATTTTAATTTATCGTACAATATTTATTCTCATTCTGTTTTAAGACTGGCCAGAAATTATATTGGATTAACTCAGCAGATATGGAAGAAATCAGGTAACTGCCTCGATTCTTTTGATGTTGTGTTAAATTGCCTAATCACTGGCAGTGACCAGATGATGCTTTGTTTTTCAAGTACTGGCAGACTGGCAACATCTATATGTCTTACACAACTGAGTCATTTTTTTTTTTGAGTCACAATCCACTTACACAGCATAATCTTACTGGCAGAAGGTGGCACAGGCCTCCCCAGCCTCGGAGGAATTTTCAGGCTAGAGCCTCAATCTCTGTCAGGCAAAAAAACTTTCTTCTTCACTGAAATCCATTTTTCCCTGCAGTTTGAAGAAGGCTAAGATTTCCAGGATAGGTCATTAGAAGCCATAAGCAAGGCTGCAATTTTAAAAGTGAAAAATGCAGCAAGAAATGTCACAAAAGAAACTCCTAGGCAGTAATGGCTTGAAAAATTTTTTTCTTAGTCATAAGAGAGTTAAATAACTCACTATAAAGCTAATCTTCTGTGATTTTAGTGAGAATTAACATATTTCAGGCTTTCCATGAGAACCTAGCACAGTAGAGAGGAGACATTCAGTCTCCCTCTGCAGGGAAGTATTCCAGAAAGGATGTGCAAAAGGCATACTTGTATGTTGATGTGTATCATGAGGGCAGCCTGTGACAGAAGTGAAGAACTCATCCAGCTGTTGTGGAACTCACTGAAGTCCATCTGATCTTCTGGGAATTTCTTCTACATGGACCAGCGATGGTCTGGCACCAAAGAGGCAGGCAACCCAGATTAATCTGATTTATCTCGGATAACACCACATTGTCTACATATATATGTATCTTTTAGTGCCTGTGCTTGTGAGGCTTACTGTCTATCTGACTGTATCCATAACTTTTGAACCTGTTGGCCAACCTCAGTCAGTGAGAAAAGGATGTCAGAGATAAAATTCCACAATTTTAGCGAAAAAACATTGCTGCCCAGAAGAAAAAGCACTTCTTAGCATGCTTCATTTAGGAACAGGCTTCAGTTGAGCTCACACCATGGGAGATGGATGGCCTAAATACCTGCAATGCAAGAAAAACTTTTAAATGGGGCTTACGCTTTACTAGACACCAGAGAATCCAACTGTGAGGCACAAATCCATAGGAAACCAGGCTTCATTTATTCTGTTCACTGCACAGGGAGCTCCTTGTTTTTACTAAAAGCAAGGATGACTTTCAGTGTAGTTTCACTTTTGGCCAATATTATTTATTTATACCGCGCTGCAAATGTGAGAGGCATTTGGCCTTTCCTCCAATGTTTCTGTCTTGAGGAACTTGGCCTACAGGCCAAAATGTTGTCCTCAAATTCACTTGCTCTAGCAATGGTTCAGTGTTAACTTGATACAGGAGACAAGTCTTTCTATTGAAGTCAGTCAGAATATCTGCCTTTCCCTGACATGGTGCGATGAGAATTCATGATGGGCATGCATGGGAGGAGATGTCTGATCCTCCAGATTCTGAGCTTTGCATGGGGGGCTCTAAAACAGGTGAGAAAGATGACTATTTTGAAATCATAAGCAATTTGTCTTTAGAGATATTTGGTTTTCTTGTTGCATGAAGCCCATTTTAAATACATATTTGTAGACTTTTAGACATATTACCACCTATTTTGCTGAAGGAAAAAATCTTCCCAAAAGAAAGCAACATATCCACCCCTACATTTATGGACTCAAAATATCAAAGGAAGTGTAACACAGCTCCACATGCTGACCTTGAGTTCTTCCTTCCTATGCAGGGTTCAATCCTGCCAAATGCTCAGTGCCCCTGATTCACTCAAGCTGAAGACACTTGTCATCTTGTCTGATGCTCAGCACCTTAACCAGCACAGGCTTTCTACACAGTTTTTGTTAAAGGTAAACAAACATATTGACTAGGCATTATGTATTTTCTCACTTAAGGAATAAAAAGGCTTGGTCATTTAGCAGAAGATTTGAAAGTAGAACAGCTGATGTAACAGCACTTCTGTGTTGTAATAAAAATGAGGGGTATTATTATAAATACAACATCATATTAATGAGTGCTTTTACGGTATTCATTTCAATTGCTCCATCTTTAAAAATGTATTTCCACTGCTAGTTTGATACAGGAAGTAAATTTTCCAGGTATCTCACACTTTCATCTTCACATTGTTCTGTCATTTAAAACCATTGAAGGGCTCTTTTGTGTGGAAAAGAAGATCTACAGCATTAACAAGTATGCCAGCCATAATGTTTAAGCACTGGGAGCCCTTACATGGAGTTGAATATTTAAATATATTCTAAATATGCTGCTTGTAGGCTTCACTTAAGGCATGTGAGAAGCATAGCGTAGGTAGATCAGAATATTCCTAATGTGTCTTAAACTTACCAAGATGAGTTTCTCTCAGTGTTTACTCATTGGCCTAGCTAGCACAAAAGGTAAACTCCACTCCATACTTAGACATACCACATATAATAGTATGCCAAAGCTAGGGAAAAAATGTGTGCTCTGACCACATACCAGGCAAAAAAAGAGAATCCTAGTGAAGATAAAGTTTTCACATGTTTAAACTGAGAAGAACACTAAGCAGGAGTTTAGGGGTTACCTTGATTTATCAGAATTTAGTTAAATTACACCTCCAGTCTTCACTACATGTTAATGACCGTAATCTTGGTCAAGGTAAGACAAAAAAGAAGTTTTTATGCCTACTGCAGGCAAGGACTCAGAACAGCATAATAAGGTTGCTTAAGTAGCACAGCTGTATCATCATATACATAAGATCAAAATTTTTGGATGTGTTGTCAGCTTAGCATCTCAAGCCAACTTTCGCTTATCACTCAAGTGTTAAAGAAATACTTGATAAATTAGGTACCTATACTTGTGGACTGATCTTTCAGTTTTAGAAAACTACTCAGTTTTACTAAGGAGAGTTTATGTCATTTGTGAAGATGGAATATATGAATACAGATATATGTCTTTATGGCTATAAATAACTGTAAGAAAAAGATGAAGAGAGAAGAAAAAGTAATACCCTTCACTTCAGGAATTTCCTCTTCTGAGGCAAGCACCATGGAAATTTCTGTGTTCCACTAGCTCTTCTCACCTCTCCACTTTTTTTCAGAGTGGGAAAAGGCAAGGCTGGTCTTACTTCTTTTGTACTTATGGTGAACATTGTAAAAAAGCAGTTTTCTATTACAGTTCATCTCCTAGCTTCCTTTAACTACAGACTTCATCTGGCTATCTAGACACCTTCTAAGACAAGATACTTTCTCCATAAAGCACTTCTTCCCAACTGTATGGACTCTTTGGAGTTCCTCAGCTTTCTTCAGTGTCTGCAGAGGAAGTCTGAGCAACAACCTTTGACTAAATCTTTGAAAAATCAAAATTAAATCAGATGAATTACTGCCCCAGAACCTGAGGAGCAGAGGTGAAGGGCCGCTGAAAAAATAGCTTATAGAGGTGTTCTCTGGGAAGTGCAAAGACTGTTTTCCAGTAAAAGGAGATCTAGCATTTTCTTTTCACTCACTGAACATGTAAATAATATATGTTTCGGACATGTCTTGAGGAGTTAATTTTCAGTATTTTTAAAAGACTTATTTTGGTATTAATGCAAGAATATTGTCTCAGTAATATCACATCGTTCTTGTTTGATTTTGACCCTTTAAATTTTTAACTAAGATTTTATATAGATTTAAAGAAAACAAATTCTGTTACAAAAATAAAAGTCTTTCGAAATGCATAGCTGAAGCATTTCTGGTCGTTTCTTATCCCCTCAAAATGCTTAGTCCAAATTTTTTTTTTTTAAACAAAATGTTGTAAAGAGTCAACATTCGTAAATGTTTTGCCTTGAACAAAATAGTCATTTTCCTTCAGGAAATGGTTTTCATGATAACTTGAAAGACATACAAGTCAATTGGACACTAGGAGTAGAGGGAAAAAGTGCAGGTTTTCCTATGGCACTTGCTTGGCTGTTACCACAAAGCAATGCAAGGAATATCACACCAGAATTGAAAGATGTCCTACTTCTTACAAAAAGCAGATAATAAGGGAAGCTCTGTCCTTACAGGATACAGTCGTGTGTTGCTACTTGGGGAAAAAAGGGTGCAGAAAATCAGAAGAAAAAACTTTTTCAAATCAAACTGCAAAGGAGTGCCACAAGGAAGCCCCCACAAACACACAGCTGCAGCATCTGAGATCTCTGGAAGGCTCAGTGAGTTACGAAGAGATGGTGCTTCAGTGCAAGCACTGCCTCAGACTCTAATTCAGAAATCCAGCAAGAAATGAGGGACTGGGGCCAGAGGGCTGGAAGGATCCAACCAAAATGTAACAATAACTTGTCCAAGCACAGATCAGCACTAAAAATTAAGAAAGCTAAAGGTTTACATAATTAAAGGTGTGGCTGCTCCAGAAAAGTACATGAGCCCACGGGGATTAAGACTGGCCTAGACCAAAAAGGGTTACTTGGTGATAAATAACCCTTAGAAATGGTAATTATGTTATGCCCTAATGTTATTTACTGCCTAATATTGTTCACTGTGACTCCTTTAATTAATCTACCTGACTTTCTCACTAACTCTTTCCTTTTATCCTTTGCTGAGATTAAAGGTCCTTTTTATCTTATTGCTTTTATGTTCATTCTTGGGTGAATCCAGTATTAAATTAGATGCCCGCGTGCATTTTGCGCACTCATGGCACTCACTTTCGGGGTTCACAGCAACCTTATTGCCCCTTCTAAATTTACCCAACACAGAAGAGAAATTCCCAAAATATAACATTTCCCAGTTAACAAAATCCTTTAAAGTGACGGGATCTTTTTTTTAGACTCACAGAAAGCCTCTGTGCTTTTTTCAAATCGAGATTTGTCACTAGGCTCTAAGTCACTCTGAGAAGCTATCTAGCTAAATTACCCAGTAATTTTCCTTTGCTAGTTTGCCCAAAAAACTCACGAACACCCCACATTATTATTTCCCAAGACACTTTTTTCTCTCTCGGGATATCTTTGATCTGCTTTTAATTACTCTGGCTGGTCAAGCTCTCTACTGAAAATGCTCCAGTTCCCTGAAGCAGATCTTCCTTATGACTTAGGCAAGAAATAAATATTATTATTTCACCTTGTAGTAAATTGCCCATGATCAGCTCTACGCTGCAAAGCATAATCTCAAGGCCCTTTATAATTGTGGTGGCTAGTTCACAGCAACACTTTATCCTGTAACACATATACTCCAAGGCAGATTAAACAAGCGACTTGTTTACAAACAGTTTAATGAGGAGTAGCTATGACACACACAACAGTTTCCTTTCCCCCTGAAAGAAGCACACTTCCTATTTTCTTTATACAGACAGCACCAGCAGTGTCCTCTGTGAAGGCCTTTCAGCGCGTGACCTTGTAGCCACAGGACCTATGTGCCTGTTTTGCATCTGCTAGTGACTCCTCAGGGAGAGTGAGACCCCGGCCGGTGCTGCCGCCTCACCCGGGAGTGTCCATCTGACTTCAGCCTCTTCCCTGCAGTGCGAGATCCCTGCACACAGCAACTCCAGCTCCCAGGACTGTGCTCAGGGGAGAGTTTCCCTGCAGCACCGCTCCAAGCTCAGGGCCAAGCTCTCCATGAGCATCCAGGCTCGTGTCTCTGCTTTCCTCTCTTGCGATCCCTCTTTCGGCAGCCCTAGAAAATATGTTTGATTCCACTATCATTCAGAAAATAATCTTCCTTTTCTCACATAATTTAGTTGTCATCTCCCTCCTCTTCA
Organism: Rhagologus leucostigma; assembly: GCA_013397725.1. Lineage (NCBI taxonomy): Eukaryota > Metazoa > Chordata > Aves > Passeriformes > Rhagologus > Rhagologus leucostigma. Next base: position 82,407 of record VZTD01000824.1, on the reverse strand, counting down.
CCTGTAAAGGTATTTTATGCCTGTGTGGTATTTTAAACATTTTAAACCAAATACAATAATTTTTCAATAGTTTCTTCATAAAATGTGTTGGTTAGCCAGACTGTTGCTCATTCTTTTACTTGTCTTGCCTACCAAAGTAGTCTTGTGCTTGATTTTCTAAGGCTTGATTTCTAAGATTTTGGCTGGGATACCTTTTTAGTTCTGAGTTAATATAGCACTGGGTGCAAAGGGAGATCTTGCCCAGGGGTAGAACGGTTAGACATATATTCTCTGGAAGTACTACTAACAGTAATAATAATAATAATAATAATAATAATAATAATAATGATGATGATGATGATGATGATAGCAAAATGTCTTCAAGGGTGCCACACATGAGGAGTGAGATTGCAGTCAAAGGTTAAGTGTTATTAAATTTTTGATGAAATAGTGAGATGCTGTGGTGGAAAAAAAAGAATTTAGAGGAAATATTTTTGCTCAATTTGTGTTTTAGCAAACATAATGAAAATTCAAATTCATTTAAATTTATGTTTTGTGATTGCTTTTGCCATTCCTGTGAGAGTTGTCTGCAATAACTCTTCAACGGAGCTGAATTCTGTAACTTACTTAAATGACAGTATTTCTGCTATGTATTATCAAATTGTTGAACAAAAACGTACAGCGACATCAACAATTTTGATATAAAACTGCAGCTCTTTGAAAATGAGCAGTAAATGTCATCTTTAGAGCAAATTTTGTTGTAACTTGGCACTTAAGTATCTTCTGTTTTCCGTATTACACATATTTAAAATATATAAAGCAGAATGAAATTTGGAAAAGGTAGATATCAAGCTATTTGCATGACATTACAACCCTACATTACTACTACCATAATAATACCGAATACCCAAGGCTATGAGTAATGATAATTGTACTAAGCCTAGCATAGATTCTCACTAAGATGATGATCTCTGTTCTGATGCCTACTGATATTAAATACCAGTAAAATTTGGGTCCTTGTTGGGAGATACTAATCAAACATATCTTCTGCCATACTGATCTATCTCTACTATTATCATGTAATAATGGTGCTCTGCAAGGCGCAGAGAGCAGTACACAGCTTGATTCATTTCCCATTGTCAGGTAACACATAAACTGAGCTGACTGTAGTACGAAATTTCTGTGCATGAAAAGGGAAAGTAAGAAGTACACTAGTGTTAAAAAAGAGAAAGAACAAATGGGGAAAATGTATGCCTGCCAGGGTAAGAACTGAGGGCTTACAACCATTAACTTAGCAAAGACTGAGAGGCTATAGTTATATTTTATTGCTTGTATTAACTACCACTACGTAAGATACCTGGTGACAAGGTGAAGGTGATGAATAGAAAAGGCAGCTGCATAGCAGAGCTGTATTCCACTGATGTTGACTTATGTTTCCATAAAAAAAATACCTGAACAATTTGCATCCAATTCAGAAATCAGAATGGTAAGGTTAATCTAGAAAGATACTTGGAGTTGCTCTCTCTTGATTCCTCCTTCATTTTCCCTGTCATTCTTTTACGCTGCAGGTGCTTGAGTCTCCTGGCTGCAGGCAGGAATGGCTGCAGACATAGAAGCTGCATGATTAATATGCAGTGAAGATCAATTTCATTGAATGCTGCTAGTTGTTATTAGTTTGCTAAAGAGATGGTTCTCTTACATTCATAAGAGGAAAAACATGACAGATACCTCTATGCAAAAAAGTGAAACAAAGAAAAGTACATTTGTTAATAACTTTCAATTCTGCTTGTTAGGCATTCCACTTCATTCAGTATCATCAACAAATTAATGTTATACAAGTCAGTGTTCTGATAGGCTATATGATATTTCTCATATTCTGTTTTGTTCCCTTGGAAAGAAAAAATAGCTCTTACTCTTATTTTTAGCTTTTTGACCCAGTGTTATTCTGTATGACTTGGAGACTTTGTCCATTTTTGCAGTACTAGTCACAGTCTTTAATAACTAATGGATTTTAGATGTTAACATAGTTAGAAATTGTAAATAGCTATAGCCTTGAAAAGCTGAATTAAAAATCGGCCAAGTTCATGGCTACAGCTCCTCCTGGGGCCATAGATGCTTGTCTTAGTTTCAGCACTTTTTATGGAAGAAGAGACTGAAGACGCCAAGGCAGGCAGAAAACAGCAGCTACAACAAGCCCAGACAAAAAGGACAACAGAACAAAACAAGCCTCAGCAAACCCTCAGATGCTATGGGCACCAGTTCCACAAGCCTGGGCAGAGACTTGGAGAAAGGGCAGCCTCTCTGTGTGGAGTCTGTAGGGTCAGCCATGGAAAGCATCTGCATTTGGTATATATGTTGCAGCCATGGCTGGTGGAGGAGAACAGGCCCTTGCAAGGTGTGATTCACTGCTTTTGATGACCCAAGTACCAAACAGGCACTCCCACAGCATCGTTCATACCATTTTTTCCCCTTTTTTTCCTGTTTTTCTCTTTGATACCATCATTTAAATTTAAATAATTTATAGGTCCATATGCAGAAATTCCTAATTTTTCTGGTTGCACAGTTTTGAGGGAGACCACGTGTTCTTGGCACAGAGACATTTCAGAGGTGTTTCATATTCTGAAGCCAACAGCTTGGTAATGTTAGATTCACTATTATGTCTATTTGCAATAAGCGCTGTGGTGCCAAATACCTGATCCCGGCATCTGGGCTTAGTCTTAAAGTACTCTCATGAACTTCCATGGGGGGAAACTAGGAGCACTCACATTCTGCAAGGTACTCTCTGTGCCAGTTTCGTGAAAAGAAGGGGAAAATTCAGCATCAGCTTTCTGTTGTCCACTAGTGCTCACTTATTGAAAAATAAACTTTATATGGCTGGAAAAGAGAGAAAGAAATAAAGAAATATGTAGTTTAAAAACCAGTATTCTACATTTGGTAGAATGTAGAAAAAGTTCAAACCTTTGTTAAAATAACTATATTAATGTTGTTATTTGAACTCATATATTCACACACAGAATGTCTCTCATTGTAAATGAAAATACTTATCAGTCCCCCCACAAGAATTTTTCAAATAAATTGGATTCTCTTTGTTAAAAATTGAATCCTGGAAAGTATTTGTTGTTAATACTGAAACCCCCATTTTGAAAAATACAATCAATATTTGAAAATGGACTATTTTCCTGTTTTCATTTATGGGAAATGTCAGCATAAAAAAGAAATTAAAAGCAACCTTTTTTTTTTCCTCCTTTCTCAACTTTCCCACGAAAAACAAATGGTATTTTCCTTCAGCTCTACTGGCAACAGAAATGTCAATATAGAAAGCCTTCAGGCATCAGACTAGGTTTCTCTTCAAAAGCACAAGGTTAATGAGCATATTGAGAATCGTCAGGAACTTACAAGTCTGAAGGAACCTCAGATCCATCTGCTGGACTATTTGCTCTATGACTCACAGGAGAATGAAAGGTTGAATTACCAGCCCTTCCCTTTAAGAGGATAGATAACACTTGCTAAGCTTCTGATGATCGATCCCTCCCAGAACCAGATCCTGCAGCTGGCTTCCAAGATGTTAGCAATTCCCTGGAGGATGAGTATGTAATCTGAATGTTAGAAGTCTTCACTTATCTACTGGCCAGAAGTGTTTTTTATTGGTAGTAAATAAAACAAGATATCAGAATTGAGAGGCTTTGAAAATGCATCATCAAAACCCTTATGCTGAAATATAATCCTAAGAAATACTGCCAGTTTAAAACAGAGGCAATAACTTCTTCACCACCACCCTTTATTCAGAACAATTATTTTCTTTTCAAAACACTATCTAAAAAGCCCAAAACAAAACAAAGTGAAAAAACAACTGCAATACATATGATCCCATGTGTTAATGGATAGACTTATGGGTGGGAAATGGTAAAACCCTATAACCCTTTTCATAACTCTCTTCACACTAAGGAGAAATATATGTTCTCAGGTGTACCACATTTGAACAACTGCAAAAGTAGTAGCTGTAAATGTAGAAAAAGATACCATCCATTCTTCATAAAAGTGTCACTTTCTGGCTCAGTGACACAGCACAGCCAATGCTAAAGCCTGGATCAAAACAAACAGGAGGTTTTTTTAAACTCTACTATATACTTGCATTAATGGATTTCAAACTCCTTTGAAAAATATAGACTGTTTAACAAATAAATTTTGACTTTAAAATAATTTTTTTTCCTCATGCTGTGTGAGTGGCTACAATGTTCCATAGAACATATATGCATAGAAATATGCTATTCAGTACAGTTAAAACAAATTTATATTTGAATCACAGTTTGGCATTTCTCCTTTCTTAGCTCTATTTTTAAATAAAAACCTGTCTTTGTCTTAAATCATGATGTAAAGCTGCTGTGCTAATCAATTAATAACATTTGTGATCATCGGGCAAATTGTTTTTGTTACACTGATTTTTATCATGATCATTGTTCTGTATGTGTACCTGATTACTATCAGCCTGCAGGACGTGTCTGTGCAGAGAGCACGGTAATGCACAGTAGATCCTTGCAGACTGTAGTAACTGAATTGAAAGCTCCAGGCACTGCCACAGCACGACACACGGAATAGAAACCAGCTAAAATGTCATGCTAAAATTCCTTCATGTAATCTTAAATTCTCCAGAAACTTACCTTATGTATCTGCGCAAACAGACACAGTGAAAATCTCAGCAAATAGTAATTTTCTGGATTTACTGCATGACAGGAACATCGGGTGGTAAGTTAAATAATGCAAGGCACAGAAATTGAGTAAAAATCTTCCTGTGAGCCTGCTCATCACAGACATGTGAGCATCTGGTTCCCACTGCAATTCCTATTTTCTTCTAAGCCTCCCCAGCTGGGATAAGTGAAAGCTTTATCATGGTCACTGACAATCTGACAGCCATCTGAGATAGGCTATGAGTCAGTCCCCAGCGCATCAGGAGGAACAGATACTTCCTCATGAGATATTGGCAGCTGGCAGCACATTTCCTGCTTTGATTCCCCATTTCAGGGCACTGCACCTGCTCAGAGTGCTGCACCTCGGCACGGACAGCAGGGAAGGCTACACCGGCATCTCTCACACACTGAGTAAAGGTTAACATGGAAAGTCTGAGTCTGTGATCCTCCTCAGAGCACAGCAGCTTTTCACACAAAAGGCAAAGGGATGCTCCTAAAAGATGAGGGATCAAACGGTTCAAGACTCACACTGTCTCTGTGAAGGCTGGTGGTGGCACTCTCGTATGCCACACCATCTGTAGTGATGGAATATAGAGGAAATGGTCATGGGTTTGGGCACATCAGTGGCCTGATGCACCAGTGCTCAGCACCTTCTTGTGGGGGCCGGGTTTGTGAGCTGTATCAGCCTGCAGTGAGAAGCTCATACTGGCTAGCAGACATGTGAGGGTGCCACCCTCACCCTGCAAGGTGCTCGATTCTGAGTGCTGGATCCTTCCAAATGTAGAATACTTACCACATGCAAGAATGGATTGAAAAATATTTTTCTGATAGGTTAAATAATTCCAAGAGTAGACAGAGGAATGGCTTACTGTGGAGAAAGAAAGATATCTGTGCAAGTACAATTAATTTTTCTATAATTATTTATATATTAATTCCAAGAGAATGGAGGGGGGGGAGGGTGAGTCGAACAAACGAAAACAAAGCAAAGAGAAGATTCTCAGTAACTGGAACAGTTTCAGTATGATAGTCAGGCAGAGATACCTACTTATTTTACAGGTTGATGAGACATTTAAATGAGATGTTAAAAATTCCATGCAAAGATCAGTATGCAGCCCCACTGTGTAAAGATGCTCAGTGATGAGCCTGGCAGGTAATCGATGGAGATTTGCTAAGGCCCATGCTCAGCAGGTACTTAATGCCTCTAATCACAGCTTGAATGAAGCTCACCTCCAAACCTTGCTGTATTTTTTCAGAATCTGACAGGATCCCTACATACATAAGAGATATAAAGATGCCAGGGTACATCTGAACAAGAAGCTGACCCTCTTTTAATTCATGTCAGTTGCAGAAATACATGGGTGTTCAAGAAATACGGGATTGGATTCAAAGAATGATTTTCCAAATTATACCAAGTGGAATATTCCGTGTGGCTGAACTAAATAGTCCAGAGATTCTCCTGGGAAAACACATAACCTGCCAACTTTTCTTGCATGAAAGATATATGTGCCCACATGTGCACATTCGTGTGTGCTTGCATGCACAGGAGAATGTTAGAATTGGTTTATATTAGTACATATTTAAGCAGAAAACATAAGACAGGTATTACAACTAATAAACTAGTGAGTTTAGATCTGTGAATTTGAAACAAAACACTATGTTTCTTTAAAAACCATACGCTAATACACAGTTTTGTCAAAAACACAAACTACTAGAATTCTTTTTCCCTGGTAATATCGGTATAATTCATGTCTCCATAAAAAAAGTTGGAAGTCTGTTCATCCAGCAGATTGTGTCTGGGTGAGATTTTATGCTAATAAGTTAGAATTCTAAGTTTGATTTACTTGATGGATAATATAAAGAGAGTAACAGTGAAAAAGAAATACATTTTTAATATACTGCTCTGAAGTCTCTGTAGTAAACCAGCAGATGAACTATGAAATTTACTTTTTAGATTTCATTAGGATTGTATTAAGATGTATGAAAGATTATTATCCATATAGGTAAAATAAAAAGAAGATCTGTCTATTGTGACAGTTACAATTTTTTAAAAAATCCTTTGAGGTTGGAGTTTCCTGCCATGTTAGACAAGCTGGCTCGACTTAGTCTCAAACTACAGTAGATGCAATAATTCATAGCATCTGAATGGTAAAACAGTATTCCAGTATTTAAATTAGCCTTTAATAGATGGCATGAATCATTTTCGTACTCATGCTTTTGCACCTAGGACTGCACTGCCAGAAATGCAATGTTCTTGGTGACATTGTTTAAGGGTCTAATCTCATATTGCTGCTTCAGTAAGATTCCAAGGGTTGCAGAAAATGTGATGGGGTACACTGAACAAAGTTATTACAAATAAAGCAATCCTCAGCTGTTTAGATAACTCTTCCAGAAGACAATTTTGGGTTACATTTCTATACAGCAGCAGTATGCCAAAAAATATTTTTAATGAAAAGTAAAGGCAGATGACAAATTGTATCCAAATCCAAGGTAGTGAGTTCTTGCAAAACAGTGAGTTTGAGCCATGACTATTTGTAATGTGATAAAGTCAATGTAAATTTAATGGCTTTCAAGACACAAGCTATTAAACAACATACAAACCTGGTAAATCTATTTGAAAAGTCAGCCGCTAGGCTTCTAGATCTTGCTACAGTTTGAGAAATTGCAAGTTTAATTTCCAGCACCCCCAGCTGACATTCAGGACTACAGCAAAAACAATGACTTTCTTTAAGGTTTTACATACCAGTCAGGAGAGTGAGTCACTATTCCAGGCGACTGCCAATATATACAGAGACAGATACAGGGAAGGAGGGAAAGCCCCATGGAGGGAGGGCTGAAGGGCTGCCTCACCGCTGTTAACCTCCTGCACCCCAGTCTGCAGCCAGCCCAGCTGCCATTGTGGGGCTCCGAGACAACTTTGCCTGAAGTTGTTCCCCAGCCATTGGCTGGACTGGCACTGAACTGAAAGAGGGTAAAAATATCCTGTGTAGGAAAAATATTAAACCTTTCTTCACTGGGAGCAATGAAAAATACTCAGTAGACAATGGCACTAATAGACCAAGTAAGCCTTAAATACATTTCTACTGTGCAAAAAAGAGGGGGGGAGGGGAATTAACTGCAGAATATTTTATCATGCTGAGCAAAATGCAGACTACTGCATGTTGTAATAAAACAGTCACAGCATACCTCCCACTGAGCTATCTCCCAATTCTCATGGGCTAATTTCCCTAAGCATCAGCAAAAAAATGTTTTCCTGCGCATTCAGCTGAAATTTTTATGAGTTTTTAAGATTTTGGGCTTAACATAATCACGATGAAAATTCTTGAACTACTATTAAAATATCTGAAAGAGTCAATGACCATTCCATGAAAACTCACGAAGGTTTCACAAATCTGACAAAGGTACATCCCTTGGTATGCAGTTTCTCTCATGCAGATACTGGACTTGAGCGAGCAGAGTAGGGTCATCTCCTCCTCTCCCATCAAAGGTGCTCCATTGCCTCCTTCAAAAGAAAGCGGAATCAGCAGCAAACACAGCACTGGCATACTCCTGTAGTTGCTACTGTTCAGTGCAATCATGCCTTTAGACTTCCTACCCATTTCCTGAAATTTATGACACAGGGTGCCTGACCCTATCTCACTCTGATGTTCTGGCCCTGGACCCTTTCTGAAAACACTGTATCTCTGAAATTACATTTCAAATCTGCAAAGAAGAGATCTCCTAGAGAGGTTATATGTTTATGTCCTGTGATATCATCAAACAGAAGGGTTATGAAACTACAATTTAAGATGGATGATGAATAAAAAGTCAGTTTAAAATACTCTGCTTGGTCAGTGACAACAAAGCCTTGGAGTTTAAAGGTAGCCTCAGAATAAGATATTTAAGCTTTGTCTGTTAAATCTAATCCACACGCAGATTATTTGGGTGAGTGTGCCTGACTAACAGACACTACTTTCACTTAACTACCATTCTTTATCCACAGATGAGTAAGAATGTCCAAGAATTTCAAGACTAATGTCATATGCCTTTTTTTTCTTAACACTGTTTTATATAACCAAGACAATGTAAATCAAGATTGTCAAGCCACAACAAGAAAAAATCCCTGTGAGAGTAATTTCTTCTAACACAGAAACAACATTTTTATTGTCAAAAAAACCCAATGCCATTTTCACTCCAAAGCTCCTGTGCTTTGCTTTCCCTACAGCATTCTGCCTGAGATCCTTCCTAACTTCTTGTCTCTTAAAGAAACACATCTCAACAAAAATCCAACCTGTAAAAATTATTAACTCCTGCATTGGCTGTAATAGTCCAGGAAGAGCAACGACCAGCTATTCTGCAAAGGTCCCCATTCTGCTTCCCTACTGTATTGTGGATGTGGAGTGTACAATCATTTCGGAAAAAAGGGGAAACAGGAGTATTTCCTTACATGAGATGAAGATTCATGCCAGTACATTGTTATTTCTGAATTTGTGTCTCTTAGAGTAAGAAGACATACACCTCCCTAAAAGCAAAGAAAGATTTAGCATATTTTTAATATCTACCGTTGTCAATAAAGTAAACAGTTAAGAATGAAATTAATTGAACCAGAAGGACAAAAGTTTGGATTAAAGTCTTTGCGCCTGAGTCCTAAATTTAAGGTATTAATTCAATAGAAAGTATCATCATTTGCACATACCTTAAATAACCAGCAAATGTATACAGCAAATTTGAAAATCACATTTTTGCCTAAATATATCGAAGAAGCTATAGTTCTAAGTAAAGTTAAGGCTTCAGTTTAGAAACACCCATTCTCTGTTTCCTGCAGTAATCCCACTGAAATTAACTTTTGAGATATTTTCAAATTTGCCAAATAATGCTCTTTCTGACTTCAGCAGGAAAAGAAAAAAACTCAGACCATATTGCTGTATTGGGGATCTATTATGAAACTGAAACTATTACAATGCCAGCTGACCATGACTAGAACAATTTCTTTAAGTTTTCGAAGTCCAGAAAACGAAGCAGACAGTCTTTAGAAGTGCCTACCCAGATCTCTCTTGCAGAACTGCAAAGGGTCGCCAGTTGTTACAAATATCTTCTCAAGCAGAGTCTGCATAGAAAAGTAAGCAGTGAGACCAATTGATTTAAGTGGGGAAAAGCAAATAGGGTTTTGAACACAAAGATATTTTTTGAATACAGAGAACTTACATCCATTATTTACAACTGCTGTGTGACCATTAAAGAATCTTAATTTACTTAGAGATAGCACCCAACACTGAAAAAAAATTAAGACATTTTCACACAACACTGTTGAAAAGGGGCAATAAGATGACTTTTTTTATATAACAATACCTTACACACGTAGGTAGGTGTGTTTTCTGAGACTCAGAAAACCCTTAAGAAAAAAGCCAGTACTGACTTGTAAAGGAAATATTTAATTACCTGTCCTCTCTGCGAACTGGAGATACCACAGTAGAGTGTATTTTTTATTGTATTTACAACTCAGTAAGAATGAGAAAAATACTGGAAGCCTCTCAGTAAAGGAAGTCTGTACTAGGCAAAAAATACAAGAAAGCATTAAAGTTTGTTCTACACAAACAAAGTAACTCTATCTCTGTCCCTCTATCTAGAAACATTAATAACTCAGTTGACTTTGAGATGAGGTGGCTCCTGGACTGCAGTGAAAACTCGCTTGCCAAGCCCTCAATGGATTGAGGCAGAACTGATGTATTTTACCTTATTTTTAATTCCTAAAATTGACTTACTTACTGCAAATAGCCTGGCAGAGAATGTAGAATTTTGTTGTCAGTGCTAGGCAGAGCTTTGCTGGAACTAGATGTCTCTTACTCAGTGCCTTTTTTTGAGGGAGAATACATCTCTGCAGCTCCTCATGGAGAAGCTTTATGGCTCTGAATGCTTAAAATTTCCCCTTCCAGAAGAAAGCTTTTCCAAAACCAGATAAACATGAAATGCTCAACAATACAATTCTGCAGAGTCCCTTTTTGAGACAACTTTTCTTTTAGAGGGAAACATAGTTAACCATCTTTCACCAGTGCTCTGCAAAGACATTTTACCTTGTATGATTTAAGCCACAGTTTCAGTCACTCCAGTTATTGTTTAAGGGGCAGTAAATCACCTTATGTCTTTCTGCCTCCCTTTTTCCCCTGTCAGTTGGTACAGAAACTACTGAACTGCTGAACAGGAAAAAGTTTTCATGAAAGTTTTTTTCGGTTGGTTGGTTTTTTTCTGGAGGAACAGTAATACACGTTTTGAATCTGAAATAAACACTGTTACAGAGTCACCATTTCAAAGTTTTGTTTCTCTATGGGATGCCGTAAAGATCCACTGATGAGCTTGATTCAAGACCTTCCTTAGGTAAAACTGATTTTTCACCGAACCTTCACACAAATTAAATGCTCTAGGTATTTGTTTCAACCTCAGTATCCTTTTCAGAGCCCACTCCAGACTCATGGCCTATGAGACACTGGAGATCAGCCATGCAAATCTTGTTTGTTAAGAACAACACTTATAATATATTTCATATCCCTCCTGCGTACCTGTCTCACTGTTGCATCATGAAATTAAATCTCAATCTGTTTCAGGTGAGGTTGCAGTAGCACTTGCATGGACCATGTCCCTAATCCAGGCAGAACTTCTGGCCAGTGCAATACAGTCGGTAACAACTGTTTCTAATAAAAAAATGTTAAAATCTTATTATAAAAATATATTATATTATGCTTATTGTATTATATTAATTGTATTATACTCTTATATTGTAATATAAAGAATATTTCTTGAACTAAAATCTGAGAAATCATAGTGTCATGTAAAAGAAAACCCTTAGAAACTTTTAAAGGAATCATTTAAAATACCACATTTATGCCCTTTTAAGAGAGATGGACAGTCCTGATTTGAAAATCTTGATGAGTAAGCCAAATCCTATTTTTCTGCTCAGTGTAACTTATTACACCAAGCACACACCTAACTATAAGACCTTAGTGCCACATAGGACAGTTCTTAGTAAAATACTCACTTAGTGACTCTGAGGCAAAGTACTGCAACACACAATCTCGAGCTGTACAACCAAGCTAATACAAGTATGATTAAGCATTGGGCTCTCTTTTCTCCCTATGGCATTCAGAACAGCTCAGAGCTAAGCACAAAGAACAGGGTTTTTTTTTTTCTCCTTAGCACATGAATTACTACATTTTCAGGACAGAAAATAATATTTATGAACTCTGGCTGGCTGTTGGGATTAGTAATGGTGTATCTGTATTTTTGTCTCATGACTGTATAACTTTATACAATTCTTTTCCCCACTCCCAGGCCACCAGTATGAAGCCAATCACTGCTGTCAGGCAATTTGAATTTTTTTAGGGCTATGACTGAAAGATCTGTACGTACCTTTGTCATAGTAACCACAACCCAGTTTCTACCCACAGAGGACTGTTCTGGTGGGGGTGGGACTGCCTTACTCCTCTTCCAGGTGCCGTGTGCCTTCTGGGATCTCCTGTAGCTGCTCAGTTTGGGGATAGGAGGGGCCCAATATACAGAAGCCAATGCCAATACTATAGGCAAGCTTTCAAAAATATTTGTTGGATATGAGACCACCAGCTACTGTGGAGAACCTCAGCTACATGAGAAGCCAGAGCAAAATCACCTACAAACAGTCTCAGTCCCTGGCCAAACACCCTGGAGAAAACAGATTACCAAAGAAGCACAAGCTAGCTCAGCCTTTTATGGCAATGCCATATTTCTGTTTCTTCTCTCTACATTGAAAAGGGCAGCTTGGCCTGAGTCACAACATAAATGCAGCACAGCAAGACAAACTTGACTGATGAGCATAAGAATACAACAGTGGTTCGTTTAATCAAAAGCTTTTATAAGCAACTAATGTAAATTAAAATGCTGAAAGGAAAAATCAAAGTTACCCAGGCTGCTTGAACCTGCTTTAAAAGCATACCAACACCCATATCCACACCCTTTTTTTACTTCTTTAGTTCCTTCTGGAACTATAATATATAGTTTTTTATAATTAAATAAAAACCACAAACCAGAACTTTCAAACGGGATTGTACTTTACATTAACAAAATGCCCCCTCACGAGTGAGTCAGTCTGTGATGCCCATTAATGGCTAACAGCTCCGTTAAAAAGGGTAAGCAAAAAAGCCTTAGAATGTTTTATTGTTTAACGTGAAAGCACTCAGAACAATGGATGGGCATTTTTTTTCTATGAATCAAAATAATCACATTTAATTAATTAAATGCACACAGCATCTGATTCTGTAGATGTTCTGTGCATGGAAGTCAAGTGGGTTTAATAAGAGGCAACACAATAGAGTCAATTAGTACATTTGTCTCTAACCTACAAAATGAGGGCAGTTGGTTTGCTTGCATATAAGCTTACTCCTGAATGAGTATCTGTGGTCTCCAGTGAAAGCTACTCCAGACAGGTTTAGCTTTTTTTAGAAGTGGCTACCAGCTACAGCTTTAAAGGCCAGACCAGAAACAAATCAGGAAATCGCTCCAAAAGCCAGTTGAATTCAGCAGTATCAGGAGGTCATTTTTATCTTTGAAAAACAAGACATTGTCAAAAACCAAACACGTTCAAACAGAAAACCTATTTCTGAAATACCTATCTTAAGGCTATGTCATGTTCCTTCTGCATTCAGTCAGGAATTTTCAAGAAACTGGAGTGTCTATGCTGAGTAGAAGTATGAGCAGAACAGCATAGAGTATGAAGCCAGATGAATGTCAGAGGAAAAAAAAGTAGTCTAGGAACTTATTTATTCATCTAGTCAATATGATTTCCTCCCTACTGAAAAGAAATCAGAACATTATAGTACCAGTATCCTGACCATGCAGTAGACTTACTGGGAGGTCTATTAATTGTGTTTTAGTCTCTTGGATATACCTGTCTGCAGTACAAGGGCAGGGATTGATTTTAGTGTCGTGTTTAAAAAGAAAATGATGAGATTGTTCAAAGACAAGAATACATTGGCAACACTCTCCCATTCAACCCCAAATAAATCCAAGCTGTAGCCCTTATTTTATCTTGAATGAGAGGGTGATTTAAAGAATTACTTATTTTATCAGAATTTTATCAGATTTTATCATTTACCTACTTACTTTATCAGAAGATAAAGTAGGTAGGTAGCCAGTAAATACCTTTCAAAATATCTGCTGCCATTAGGAGTTAGGGCATGGCAATCAAATCATTACAGGAGAAATAAACATAGTCCGGGGCCAAGGTTTTGCAAACAACCGCTTCTTGAGACAATCTAACCTCTCTTCCTTTAGTACTAAAATGGTGACTAAAAAGGCAAAAAGACAATCCATCCCAGCAGCAGTTTAGGTTTTGAGAAAATTCAGCTGAGCAAGGAAGATCAGAGCAGATTATAAGACATTGTTCCTCCAAGTCATTTGCGTAAGTAAGCAGGTTTATATAGTACTCAGACCTGCTAAAAGGAAGACAGATCACGGCAAGAGATGTTAGAGAAGAATCAAGTGCTGAGTTGCCTTTCAGGAACAAAGCAGTCATGAACTATTGATTATATGTGTGTGTGCAAGTACAAGTGGCAAACAGGGGAAGTAACTGGCCCAGTTTGTTTTCCATCCTCATCCTGTGAAACCACAGTCTTATCAAATGTCACCATAACAAGACCCAGTAAACTGATCTCACAGCAGTGAGCAGAAGTCTGTTGGTTCATCTTGCTTTGCAAGCATCCCATCAGTTTGTCTTATTTTAGTTTTATATTTCTTGTTAGAGACAAAAAGGTTAATAAAGGAAGTATCGACCTGGTCTAAGTTGGCCATGTGCTGAGTTTGGCCAGACAGTCTCCAGAGGACCCTCCCAAGCTAGATAATTCATTGATTCTCTCACCTAAAAATTTGGTCAATACTGGTAACTACTGTATTGTGTCAGTCATTTCCAAAGGAATTGTATTAAAATATATATATAGTATTCCATTCTGTCATCTATTCACATGGTATGTTATATATTTTCAAGTATCTACCACAACATGTCTACTTGCATATTGTTTTTCTTCCTGAAAAATTGTATTTACAATACGTCTCTGCACGGATACCCAGATGTTTTGATTTCCATAACTTTATTTTTACAGATGCTTAATGGCCGCAGTTGTCATTGGACCTTTGAAGGCTGATGTAGAGTCCCACAGACCATTATAGATTAACCTTCCTTTGTCTAAAACACGTGTTATTAGGTGTACGGGTTTTGAACATAAGACCCTCCAGGGCTGAAAGAGATCTCAACCTTCTGCAGCATAAAAGATTTTACTGATTCAAGAAAGAAATGAAAGTTGGGAACCGAAATCCTCTCATGACGGAATTCTGGTTTTACGCACAGACACCCATCCTGGTTTCAGATGCTGTTTTGGGTTGGCATGATTAAGCAACAAGATCTCATAAATAAAGAAGAAAGAAGAAATAACTGTCTGATTCACATTTAGAAAAATTAAAACAGTTTGGTAAACATAAATATTTGCAAAGTGTAAGGGAAATATATTAATGGGCTGAGGGTAGCTGAAGTGAAGAAGAGTACAGGATAATTATTCTTAGCATAGAGTTTTAAAAATTATCAAAGATATGATATTTTTTTATATATGATAAACATACCTCCTCCTTCTTTGTACCTTTCTACTGAATTTCTTCCCTGTAGACATTAATGAAGTATGTGTGCCATTTCCTGGAGGCCTGTTGTTGGCCCTGGTTTGATCACGAAATTAAACTACACAGACCCTTCTATAATCCATGGTCCCATGATTTTAACTGAGTACAGCCACTCTACTGCAAAAGTTTTTCCTTATCTCCGTACATTTTATGGTCATCTCACTCATCCGCTAACTCTTGTTTTCTCAATAGTGCAGTGGCTTGAGAGTGGCCCAGGAGCCACACTACACTAAATTTTCTTGGGTTCGGTAAACCTAACGACTGTGGCTAAGATTTTTATTCATCAATACTCTTCAGTTCATCTTATTACACTATGCATTGCTGATGGCACAAAATGGCACTTAGAGTATATAGGGAAGTTTATGTGGGTGTTTCCAAATTACAGTGCAACAATAACTACTGGACAGTTTCCTTAGTAAGTGCCCAGCATGCATGAGCTAAAGCCTTGGGTTAGGCAAGGGTGTGCTACCTGAGTTTGCACTCAGTTATCCGGAAATCAAAGTGATGTGTTAACACCATTAAATAGGCATTTAAAGGGACGCTAAGAGAGAAAAGTTGTTGGCCTGAAATAGGAGCATAAATGTTATGTTTTGATAACATAGGTAATTTTCTTCTCTGTTTGTAGAGCATAGACCTCTTGTCTGACCACTGAGTAAATTTTTTTCCTGTTTACGTATTTTATTTTCCAGAAACTCCCTTCTCACAAACAGTTTGTGAGTCTCCTGAATTTGCCACTATTTTTTTTATTTCAAAAAATCTGTTTATTTAAAAATGTAAATAATTTGTTTTTCTATGTCCAAACTCAACTTCTTTATTTCTCATTTTTGACTTTTCATTAAGAAATTAATCTGCTCCTTTAACTAAGGAGAACAAGGTGCTGCAAATGACAACTTTTGCTTGAACCGAAGAAAATTGTTTTTCATTTCAGTAAAAGAATAAAAAGAAATTCGTGTCTGTGTAAGACAACCTTTTCTTTTTCTAGTTCAGCAGTTAACTGCAAAAACAATTATTCATGCAACTCTATTTAACCTATTCTGATTTCATGGACACTTTGGCTTTGTCGAGACCCCTGAACACAAAGTTCACAAATTGTCTTTCAGAACAATTTGAGGAAGCCAAGAATCAGTGTTATGAGGGAGATCTGCAATCTAGATGCCCTGTTTGAGTGATCAAGTGTACACATAGAAAAAGAAGAGCATTTTGAATAGCACTTATTATCCAGCTTGTTTACGTCTGCTTTGAATGCTCCTAGAGAAAGCATATTTTTGGCACACAAAAGCACCAAAGTGTTACTAGTTCATGACCTTATTCACTCATTATTGAAAAGCATCACCCCAAACACCTGGTAGAAATAACTTAGCCTCGTGTCCTGAAGTTAATTTAACTATTAAGGTATCAAAGAATTTGGCAGTCTGTTAATAAATCATTCTAGTAAGCATTGTTACGAAGTAGGGTGCAGAAAGAAGCAAATAACCCCATGGAAATCAATCTGTCAAGGGCTGAAAATAAATTACTGTAAAATTGAGTGTATTTTAACCACTTCTCAGCTGTTTGACTGTTGAGCCATAAAAACACAGACTTTTCTGTGTGCTGCAGAGCAGATAGTGTCAGTATGTCTAACTTCAGGGCCAAGTATTTAGAGCAAAACCAGTACTAAAAGATATGCCTGTGAGATGGACAAGCAAATTGAAAAACTGAAGAAGTTCCTCGATGCTATTGTGAAAAAGGTGTGTTAGAAATGTTAAAGATAAAAGATAGTTCTACTTGGGTTAGAATTAGTTGGCATTGCCGGAGCAAGGCATAGAATACTTTCATTGTAGCCTTTCTAATGAAAGGCATAACATCAGCAAACTGAATACAAATGTGGAAAGCCAGGAAGGTTAATCGTCAAATTAAACATAGGGGAGATTCAAACCACACTCTCTACACATGTGTTCATAATGGATGATGGCCCTATTTCCCCACACAGGGTGAGCATAAAGCTTGTGCAAGGACTGACTTCATTATATAGACTTAATATTAATACTTGAAGGAGCTATCATCAAGGATCATTGACCTCCTGTCTGCTCTGACTGCAGAGGCATCCTCCTGTTGAATTATGCATAGCTATATTTATGTCCTAATTTAAATATCATTTAATATTTAGCTTGTTGGTGTACATTTGCATAGTTAAATACATGGTCATCTGCTGTTTACCAAGCCTGCAGGTTTCAGGGCCACAGAACAGAACCTGGATTCCCTTTCCTATGAATTGCCTATCTCTACTTGTAGGAGCTTACTTTTCCAAACCTAAATAAAAGATTAAATCATGTTCATACCTGTGAAAAAAAAAGAAGAGTCTAATGCTCTGTCTGCCAAGGACCCAAAGGCACTCTTTTTCTTTGGAAGCACAAATTAAAGAAATGAATTTCGTTCTTAGCTTATTTAAAACTTCAATCATTTGGATGTTTATTAGATGCGGGAAAGACATTGTGAAGATTTATATTTTATGCCTAGCATTTTGTTATGCAAGACGCTGAATCAACCACTTGAGTAGGAAAGAACAGAGAAATTCACAAAACATTGACAGTCCACAGTATGTCTTATTCTAGTAGAAATCTGTGGGGAGGGAAGAGAAACTTGGAGGCCTCCTCTTCCTGGTACATCCTTCTTATAGATGACACAGAGGAGAAAATATATTTCCTCTGGAAAATAAAACGTCTGTGCCTACCGTGCTCAGTGGAGAGCCGGTTTAAGACAGGCTGATCACCCACATAGACAGGCAGGCTGCCCACAGCATGCTGTTTGACTGTGGTCAAGGCTCCAATATCAGACCCTGTCAAGGACTCTGAACCTCAGGAAACCACGATCTGTAGCAGGACTGGCCCTACTCATGGCCACTGCCTCCAGCCTGAGTGAGCAGGTGGCTGTGTCTATGCTGAAGGAGCCCTATGAGTGGGCTGTGGCTACTTCGTGCAATGTGGATAATGGGCAAGTCCTGTCATGAGAGCAGATTTTCTCTCTCTTGGCTTCCCAAGTTACCCCAGAGGAGTGAAAAAGAGCCAGACCATTAATCCACTTACCCTTGCACCAGCCTGCAGAACTGGCTGGATGCACAAGTGGAATTGTGCAGTCTATGTGCCCAAACCTGTGTGCTGGAGATCTGCATCCAGGATTTTGCCTCAGGGGTTGCAGTCCCTCCTCAGCTCCTCCAGAGCCTGTCTGGCTCCACACCACTCCCCAAAGGCCCTGAGCTCATCTGCCCACAACAGTAGCACGAATCCCCACCCAAACTTATAGGATTCTTCTGGCCGAGATCAGTGACCTCCTACCCCATATGTACCCTCCAGCCAGGAACCAAGGAAACCTGGAATGGGAGCGAGACGTGGAATACAACACAGGGTAATGCACTTAGACTAAGCCTCAGTATTCCTGCTGCAAAACTCTTGGCCAGGCTGAAGCTATCTGAATACAGTTCAACACATCCTTAATATCATCATCTTTAGGACTGCAGCAGGGATAGTACAAATTAGATGTGTGTTTTTTGAAAAGATCTGGAAGCTAATCTTAAAGTACTGACAGAAGCAAGTAAATAATTAATCTAGCTGAAAATGTCTCCAAAATGAACTATTTCTTGACTTTGACAAATAAGCTCTCTGTTTATGTTACAAGATGAGCAATATAATAGTGTATGCCCTTCCCCTAATGGACCTTCTTACTTTCAAAAGTAATTATTCCAACAAAACTGTGAATAATAAAAACAACATGTTTTGCCTTTTTTGGTCATACCTGAAAAGATTACTATATTTGTAAGGGTTTTTAATTAAAAAATTAAACCACCCTCATTTATCTTTGTACTTTAATTAGATGTTACACAAGTAGAAGGAGGTTTGTTGTGTCACTTCTGAAAACAAAATAGGGTTATCAAACTAGCCTGTGTAACAACTTTCCTGCAATACCTAATGAGTATGGTTTTCTGAAGTGGGTGCTGATATTTTTCATCTCATTTTCCCAGCTGCAGATCCTAAGGTTCTGGTTTCTCTGTTTGGGTTTTTTGCTATATTTTTTTTTTAAGCTGCTCAAGTGTAGGTATTTATCCATGGAGGTGTATTTATAATTCAAGAGAGCAGTCTACAGAGGTAGATAAGCTATATCTAAACAAGCTGAATTCACACCTCAAAGGGCTGTGCAGGCTCATGCTCCCAAAGCAGTGGCTGAGAAGGCTGGTAGTCAGATCCACTTTTCATCCGAGTTCCCCAGATGGGTCATTAATCTGTGCAGAAATGAGCTTTGATACATTCTGCGCTGAGCTCAGTATATTGTGTTTAACACACTTGAATTGAGCAAATGAGGCCGCCTAGGAATTTTTTTACTATCATTGCTACTTTTTTTAAGACCAGGACAGGAAAAAGGGGCTGTCAGAAAAGGCTGAGGAGTGAATCCACCATAGGAAATGCCATTGTGGCATAAAGAGAAGATAAGCCCATTAGGAGAGCCAGGGAGTGAAGGAATCCTGTGGTCAGTTGTGTTAATAGCTGTATCAATAATATTCAAACAAGACAGATCCCAGCCTTAGGGTAAGTCTTGTCTCAACATCAGACATTGCATAGCACAGATATTTTCAGTATGCATTTAAATATAAACCATTATTAAACCTGATAGGGTGACTTGAAAACTCCTGAAGTACCAAGAAAATACGATTTGGCTACGATTTTATGGGAAGAAATATATAATTTGCTCAGGAATAAGTAAAGATAAACTCATGGGAAATTATAACAGTGAAGGGGGAGAGAAACATGCTTCCTTTTTTTAACTTACAGAATGGAAATTTCAGCACCTTCACATACTGAGTCTCCTAAATATAAAATGCATGGGATCAATTCTAGATCTAAAAAAAAAATCAGGATAGGAAATCTATCAAAATGCAGAATTTGGTATGTAATCTTCTTACCCGATTATCAGCACCGGACTTTTCACCAAGACAACTAAGAAAGTGTGATTTCTCTTGTAAAAGTCCCCATTTCAGACCAGGACTCCCCTGGTTCCTGCTTGGGTTTTGATTCAGCCGTGTTCTTGAGCCCAGCTGACTGTTTCTGCCACTGTCAATGTATATTTATCTTGCTTTTTCAAGCATTTGCAGATTATAATAACTAGCAAAGAATTTGCTAAGATTACACTGAGCAGTGATTATCTATATCCTGAAAATATTTAGATCCCATTGTCAAGCTGACTTGACTCCTGCTGGTATTCACGGGAATTAATTCTGGGAACTAATTATGAAGCCATACACACTGTGAGCAACACGTGCAAACAGTTTGGCATAGCCTAATGAGAGAGATCCGGGTCAGTCCTGTTTACCCACCTTCCCCACCCCTGAACTGCACCTTCCAGCTGCCTATCCAGATCATCCCAGCCAATTAACAGACCCTCTGGAAATCAGCTCATTAACCTAATCAAAACCTTACCTTGCTGTGATATTCCACCCTTAAGTATAGGGGAGCACTCAAGATTCACAGATGCTCATGGGTGAAAACAATGACAAAAGTCAGAGGCTCCAGTCTTCTTACAAAACTTTATTAGTAAATTGCACATATGGAATGGAATGGAATGGAATGGAAGAAAGAAAGAAGGAAAGAAGGAAAGAAGGAAAGAAGGAAAGAAAGAAAGAAAGAAAGAAAGAAAGAAAGAAAGAAAGAAAGAAAGAAAGAAAGAAAGAAAGAAAGAAAGAAAGAAAGAAAGAGAAAGAAAGAGAGAAAAGGAAAGGAAAGGAAAGGAAAGAAAGATTTTCCTCTCCCTGCATGTGAGTTTCTCACTTTCTATGCAAAATAGTTATCATATACAGTCTGTTCTTCTAGGGTTGGAGGGCTTCAGCAGCCTTGGGTGGTTTTGATTTCCCTCTACAATCCATGCGAGCTTCTTGATCTCATTCCTGTGCTTGTACTGTACTGTGTTGTGCTTATCCCTAGGAACTAGAACAAGGATGTTTGTCCTAGAAAAATGCTTCCCTACCTCCACATCACCTCCTTCTCCTACCACAACTTCTTTTCCACAGTGTGTTATTATCAACAACCCTTGGTTATTGCCCGCAATTCTTGCCTGGCTCCACAAACATCTGGCTATTGGTGTCAAAGACATACATATTAGCCCTTTATCTTCTGGATTCCACATTTATAGAAAACTAAACTACCTAAAGAAAGCCATCAGAAAAAACAATAGTTAAATGATTTATGAGTTTTCGTGGTGAACAAAACTGGCTTTTCAAAGATGGAAAGATTGTTAGGGTCAAAGTAAAGTAAGTGACTGTAGAAGACCAGTGCAGGAAAGAGGGTTGATTGGAAAAGACGAGAAGAGCAAGTGGGATTCCTCCTTTTTTAAGCAGTGGGTTGTTATGAATATTCACCCTCAATACAAAATATTATCCTGAGTTTATAAAGGACTTGAAGGTTTTTGCAAAATCCTGGCCTAAGACCCACTTCTACTCTGTGTAAAAATAACTGAAATCAATCAAAATACCAATTTAACAAAAAGAAGAAAACCTAAAATGGTGTGCAGGCAGAGTTATTGTGTACTATTATTAAGCTAATGGAATTTAAATAATTAATTCTGGGATGTACGGAACATCATTTATCAATGACAAGGTGTAACTTCTTTGGAAGAAGGACAAAGCAGCTTCAAAAAGCAGGTCAGTGGAAATCTCTCCATCTCCCGACTCTGCTTAAATGACAGTTTGCCAGCAGATGCGAAGATATCTCTATTAATTGATCTGTATTACTGTCAGTACACGAAGAGGTTATATGACATCACCAAAACCACAGCAGTCTGTAGTAGGTTATGGCAAAAACCTAGGGGCTGTGCCTAGCTTACCACAAGAGACCAGGGTGGACTGGTGTCATGGATCCTGCTCTGTACCTACTGCATCCACCTCCAAGAGCCTCAGCAGTCAGTTACAGGAACCACTAGAAAAGCAAAAGCATTCTCTTTTGCTTCTATGTTATCCACAGACCTGCAGGCTTTGGTTGCATTCAAGCCATAAATGCAAATATTATTTGACATTTCATTTCTGTTCCAGCCCGAGCAGGTAGTGGAGCAGGTCAAACTATAGCTCTGCAGTGGAAACATATTCTTCTAGCATGTAACTATGCAGGAAGGAAAGTGCTGTCTGCCAATTAAATATGCAATAATACTTAGGGATATGCCTATCAATGATACTCAGTACTCCTGGTGACCATTTGTTTTTTCCTACCTGTTGCTATTCAGCCACAGTTAGCTGCTGAGTGCTGGAGAAGGGCTGGCAAGAGAGAGGCACAAAATTATCTGATGAACAGTGGTTCATAGGAGCAATTGCGTCAATGACTCTCGATGTGGGGGACCCCTGCGTCAGCTGCCATCTGTGGAGCAATGGATTTGCGCTGATCCTTCCACCACAGGTTGTCAGCAATAGGTGAAGCACAGAAAACACAATGAACCAGAACACCTCTTTGGACTGTCAAAATAATATATAACACCACAGAACATGAATCAGCCAACTCCTTGACTTTTACCTCAGTGGATGTACTGCCAAACACCTGGCCATAAAGTAAGGACATTTTTTTATGGAAAGAAATTTCAAATCAGACCAAATCTCTCTCAAATTATACGATTTCTTAATAATCTGATTTTAAAGATGACCATCAAAGCACTAAAACAACTTAATCATCCTTAGAAACTTACTTTCTTCTCTTTTTTTTCCCTTCTTTTATGTTCTTACCTATCATCACAAAAAACTACTGACTCATTCTGGTTGGTTAGATCTTACTTAGAGTGCCTGGCTCATGGAGTTTCTCTCAATTGCACAAAGACCAATCCCTATTTTGGCAGCACATCTCCAAGCACTTGCTTAATTTCACTCCAATAATTTGACCTCCAGAGCTAAAAGACTCCACTCTTAGACCATACAATAAAATAAGCCTGCCCACAGCAAAACCAGCGTAACTCTTAAAAATTAAGTGGACATTATACTGCCTCCAAATTTTGGCATAGGTGCACTTCTGTGGGTAGGTGAGAATTTTAAAACCTCATTTTATGTTCTTGAAAGACAGAATGCAGCTACAGAAGCCAGAGAAGCTCCAGGTGTTGGTCTATGCAATACCTATGTTGTAAACACAACAGTAGCTATAAAGACAATTGTGGCTGGGAGGTGACATTGATAAGGCCTAGATGATGGCGTGTTCTCAGCAGAGGGCCAAAGGCTCTTGAGGAGTAAGCATTATGTATAAGGAATGCCTTAAACTAAAAGCATTATTCCTTTTGATTCACACTTACTTTTGACTCAACAAGTAGAGACCAACATGCAGCCATCTGTGCTGATTGTTCTCTTTCTCTGATTCTACTTCAGAATTCCTATTTTCTGCTCCTCCACCCTCTTTATTTTTCCATACTTCCTGACATTCAAACCTCAAGTCACATCCAAACGAAAAATAATCATATTTTGAATGACATCAAACCACATGATCCTATTCTGAACGTGACTAAATGAGTCCGACAGTTCCGCTGCCCCCAGTGCTTGTGAACAGTTCCCATTTCCCAGTGGCTTGGATGAATGGCTGAATGGCAGTGAACTCACATGCTCAAAGGAGACTATTTTTCAATGTCTAAATCTTTGGCAAATGTCTCACTGTCTTTTTCAAAATATTTCTGGAGTTATGGGAGATCTCCAGACTACTGGATCATTTTTATGTATTTGGAAATATCTGTGTTTAAGCAGCTCTCACCACCTCCATCAATATCTGTTCTAAAAGCCACTGGTTAATAAGTAATCAAAGCCTGGAAAGTTTGTTATACTTTCTCCCAAGCAAAGTCAACAGAGTCCGTAGTACATTAGATATTAATACTTGAACAGATTACTTGGCAAACTTAATTTGAACAGTGCCAAGCACATTTTAGTAAGACACAACATAATATCCTAACTGGGTTTTATAATTTAAATTATTTCATAATCAATGTCTATATTTAATGTGGAAACTTAACAGTAAGGAAACCAACAATTTTCTTTTCATTCACAATTTACAACTCAGAGTTGAGGAAAAGGTATGCTGCTTTCTTGTATGTATGCTGTACAATGTGTTTCACTACTTGTTGCTAATAACATGATGCAATGTCCACTTCAGGTTGGAGTTCTCTGATGCGCTTCAGGCTGTGTAAAGCAGAGTTCATTGTCTACCAAGAAACTCTTTTACATACAGTTTAAGGTGCATCTCCCTCCATAAAAGCTTACCGTAAAATACAGTAAGTTTAAAGACAGATTTTTAAATTAGGTTTTAGCTAAAAAGAATGACAAATTTGATGAGATAATTGTCCTCAAAACATTCTGTATTATTGTGAGTTGGAGGTTCTTGCCATTTTTGGAACCAAATTGCGAAGATATTTCAGATTTTAGCAATGAGGTCTAATCACCCACCTGTTTCTCAGACAGCTATTTCTTTATACGCCAAAAAAAAGTGCATTTTACTTGATATTTAAAAGTCATGTGTCACATACATTATCCTGTCTGTGTACTCATTGCCAAAGAAATCAATTGTCATCTGAAAAGCTTTCCTGAAGGGAAGAGGACAGACTTGTACCTGTGCTAGGAGCATCTTTGTTTGAAGTCAAAGCAACTCCTGTGCTCCACTGGTGAACATTTAGAAAGGCAGGTTCTAACCTGGGGGCATTTGTCACTCTTCATTCAGGCTGAAGTTTTCCTGCTGAAGCCAAAGATGATTACTATCCTCCTTTCATAATACAGAGGTTTAATAATCTGTCTTTAAGATTTAAAGTATTTTTACTCTATTTGACAAAGATGGGTCTATATTTTTATCCAAGAATAATTTTAGTCTGCCAGAGACATTTATTTTTTAAATATTTATTTTATAAATCAGAGATGTTTACTTTTTTCTGAATATAATTTTCTTTCTATTAAACTTTAAGCTTTTGTCGGGTTTGTGTTCTATATTTATGCAATACTTCCTATGGGTGCAGATCTGCAGAAACATTTTTCTTTACGCCGCTTTTGGCACTTGATAGGATCTAAGTAACACTAATACAGAAGGAGAAATGAAGGATAATATTATTCAAGAGGGATCCTTTTAACACTTATCTCTCTAATAAGGACTGATTAAGATACAGCAAAACACTTCAGGGATTGTGTTCTGATCTCAAAACACTGCTCATTTTGCCTCATCATTTTTAATGGAATATTTCCTACTTTGCACACATGTAAATGAAAACACAGTCAAACCCAATTTATTTCCTCTTATATTGAAAATACCTCCTGGACTGAGTGGTCGCACAGGTCATCACAGTTTACTAACAGCAATTAGTATGTGTGCTGAGCTTTTCTTTTACGATCAGATTAATTTGTGTGTTGTGTTATCCTTACTCAATATTTGATAAATAACCTTTCATATCCTCGTAACATTAATTTTCTACATTCATCTGCTGTATTTAATAAATCATATTAGACCAGTATTAAAAACAAACATTTTTTACTTTCAAACTGATGCCTGATTCTGTGGCAGTACTCAGAGGACTGGTATGCAGTGCAGCTCTAGCATCTGCTGTAAAATGCACACCTTAGTGAGCTGACACCAGCTGAAGGACTCCCACCATCAAAAGACTCTGGTACCTACGTCTGCTCAACATAAAAGACACTCAATTTTAATTCTGTCTGCACAGATATTTGGCCTATGAGACACTGAAAGTCTATGGGTATCTTAGCGCTATATTGAAATACCTGCATAGACCTAGAATTGCACAAGCCCTTGGCAACTATTCACAAAAATCCAGCAGGGATCAACCTGCAAGGTCTGCAGCCAAGATACTCCCGAAGGATACATACTATTTAGACCTGACAAAAAATAATGTCTAGGGTTTAGTGTTAAGTTATAGAGTAGGTTAGTGGCAATGATTCTTCTTAACATGAGAATGATGTGAGTTTAGTGACTTCCCTTGCCCAGAAAAACTTCTAGCTGCATTTCCTACCTTCTTAGAGAATTCTTAGTGAATATGTAAGTGACTAAGATATAAAATAGTCTGTGACAAGACATCCTCAGCCCTCTTCTGCTCAAAGTCTTTAAACTTGCATGGAATAATTAAATATTCACTGGTACAGGGAAGAGAAGTATGTGATTATGGCTCTATTAGACTAGTGTGTGCTTGAGGAAACTCACCTGACAAGGCAGAGATCTATATTTCAGTCCTTGTTTCATTTTGTATTCAAGTATTCTAAATTAAGATTTGGATTACCAGCTAATGCTTATGCATCTTAAACAATAGGGTGCAGTTTGGTGTTCACACTCTTGTCCATACATATTTGGCCATTACAGTTTCAAGAAGAGGGATGGGAGAAGCTGTTTGAAGGGCACTCTGTTGCCCTCTGCTTTGAGCAGTTGTATAAAATGTGAAACTGGCGGGTTCAGACAAAAGGAATTTAATCTTGCTCTTCTACACCTCAGAATGATGCTCTGATGAGGGAAAGGAAAGGAAAGGAAAGGAAAGGAAAGGAAAGGAAAGGNTTGGTAGCTGACTGGCCATTTGAACATTTCTTTACAATCAATAAAATGGGAGATAGAGCTTAGATTCACCAGCAATAAATGTGCTCAACAAATGCCAAAGAAGGTATGAGTTTGCAGAACAAACGGGGAAGGGAAGGGAAGCGAAGGGGAGGGGAGGGAAGGGAAGGGAAGGGAAAAGAGAAAAGAGAAAAGAGAAAAGAGAAAAGCTGGGAGAGTGGCTTCACTCCAAGACAGGTTCTCAGGTTATCGTTTCCAATTGAAGATGGACCCATCTAGGCCACAAGTGCCTCCATCTGTCAAGGGTCTCAATACAGCTGGCAGAACTGCACTGGCTCTTGGCCGCTGGTAATTCAGTGTGGACACAACACAGTGCTGGTGTATCCACATCATTTGTGTGTTCAGGTCACACTGCTGTGCTCTTGGTCTGGTGTGTCTGTACAGGGAGTCCCACTCTTTCTGTTTCAAGATCCAGCATGTGACGGGCGAGCCTAGACATTTTGGGACACACATGTCAGACTTAGTTCTAGGTGTCTGTTTCTCCTAAAGCAGTTTTTAGGCAAAGAAAAGTTAGAGCTCTTTGTTTCTTTGGATGACTGGGTCCACAAAGGACTCCAAGTGTTCCTGCACTTCTTTGTAATTGTCAGCCATATGGATGCTAAAAAGCTTCAGCAGAGAATGTCTTTAGCTCTCTGCAGCACTTTTGTGAAAGTTCTGTCTTTCCCATGCAAGTAACTCAAAACAATGTTATCGTTTTATAAACTTCTTGCAGCTGCAGGTTGTTTTGCAGAATTGTTATGGTTCTAACTAGAAAAACATCCAGAGATGGATGTCTTAGAACTTGACCAATCCCCTTGAGGGGTGGATGGCAAAAACTAATTACCTTATGCCATTTTATACACTTTTGCGAACTAACGTATAAAAAGCCTTCTGAGAAATCATTAAAGGGGGGCTTTTGCCTTGTTTCCTTGTAACCCTGTGCCTGGACTCTGTGTCATTTCTCTACTCGTCCGTGGGGAAAACAGCGACATCCCACAATTTTTGGCTGTCTCGATGCCTCAGTATATTTTTGGGGTCTGATTTTCAGAGCTTCAGGGTTTGCATGAGGCCTACCCACAGCCAACACAGACCTGAAAATCAGACCGGATTGTTAGGAAAAACTGAAGTTAACTGAACTTATACATAATATTTCGGCTCCATTTACAATTAAGCACTCCATAAAAACTTTTAATGTTAAGAAGGAAAAAAGCTATATCATCAAATCTTCTTGTCATTCTTAAGCCTAACATAATGAGTAAATTATTTCTAGCACAGACATATTACATAACTTTTTAAATCAATGATTTATTTCACTAGAATTTGTTAAAATGGTCAAGTATTTAGTTGCATTCAGCTAATAATAATGTTTTGTTCTAAGCTGATTTTTTACAATGCTACCAATTAGTTGTGTTGTTTTAATTTGTTGTCTACATGCCCTCAGCATCCTTGCTCGGTCTCAACTCTGTGGTTCAATTACTGGTTTATTTCTTGTTGTGAAGATAATCTGAATGATGTGGTTAGTTGTCTGATGGCCTTTGATTGCTTCTCAGAAATATTGTGGATAGCTGCTGAGCCTGCTGATGCCTCGTAGAGTAAAAATAAAAGAAATCTATAACCAGTTACTATGAAACCTATGAATTTTGACTGCTTCTCTGAAATCATTCTCTTCTGGTACTTCCTGACAAGTAACTTTCTAAAAATATAACTTGACACTTTCTTATATACTCCAGATACATCCTTTTCATGGATACCTTATCCTTAAAATTGGACATAACGAGGTCCTGTTATATTTGTCTAACCACTAAGGAATTATATTTCAGTATGAAATAAAGGGGGGAAAATAAGAAGAAATATATGTTGCAATGAAATCACAAACACTGGGGAGTTGCAGACATATATATGGCTGTTGTGCTTAAATAACGACATAAGTTTCATTAAACTTCTTGATAGTCACTATAGTAAACTAAAATGGTCTGCAACACCCACAAGAAAAAGTTGTCTCTCTGTTGACTACAGGAAGACTGGAGAAATGAGACATAACCTGGATGTAAATATTTTTAGTTATGTTAATTGCTTCCAGTGGAGTCTATAAAGATAAAAACATTCATTTGAGAATAGACTGAACCTGTTTTACCTACTTTGGTAGAAGTAATTTACTCTAGTAGTGAATAAAGAATTGAAGCTGTAGCGTGAGCAAAGGCAGATAATTTTGCATTTTCAGCAGATTCAGCTCCCTTTAAAAATAAGATTTACAAAATACCTGCATTTTTACAAAAAAACATACATGAATTTTACTTATTCAAGGCACATAGACAGATTTTTTCAATTATTTTCAGTACCCTGGGTGAAGAATTCTTAGTCTGGCACAAAGCAAAGCACACAGATAGAGAACTTAATGATGCTAGGACAAACAGTATGACAAACCAGAATG
The DNA here is from genome assembly GCA_013397725.1 of Rhagologus leucostigma. Classification (NCBI taxonomy): domain Eukaryota; kingdom Metazoa; phylum Chordata; class Aves; order Passeriformes; genus Rhagologus; species Rhagologus leucostigma. The sequence goes on along the minus strand of VZTD01000824.1, from coordinate 53,101 downwards.
TCCAGGTGGTTTTGTGTATTTGTGTGTGCACATATATGGCAAACTTATTTTTCAAAACTTAAAATATGCTGACCTGTTACAGTCTTTGAAAAGTTGCAATGGAGGATTGAATGTCATTTGTTTTGTCATATGGAGACTCAAAGCTTCTTTTTCAAAAGTATTGTCTTCTTTCAGAATGTCAGGATCCTGCCTGGTTATAAAAGTTTGCCTTCTGTCCAAGGAATGTCTGCTCAGCTTAATCATACTTGAGTCTCTTGGAAAACAAATCAGAAAAACTGCACATTAACATCTAAACTTTTTGTTCTGCTATTTCTTCTCCTTCTTCTTTTCTTTCCCACAAAGTACTTTCTCTGGTTTTGATGAAGGCGGCAGCATACACCAGAAAAATTCAACCAGAATTGTTAGTACTCTCACTTTGTTTTTTTCCTAGCAAGTATCATGTTCCTAACAGTCAATAATTCTGTTCATCTGTGGCACTTCTAAGATTATTTGTGAAATTGCTGTTTTAGAAGAGTTTTTAAAAGAAATTTGGAAATCTTCAGACAAAAGACAGTACTACCTCTGCTCTCTGGATTCTGTCCCAACAGAGAAGGAATGACAGCCTAAAATTCTACGGTGATAGTTTCCAGTCTTATATTTTAGTAAGTCATGTATCTTCCTGTTGTTTGTCTCTCAAATGGGGAAGTGATGTCCATCATAGCAGCACCTTTTTACCGTGTGCTCTTTAATTCAAAATTACTCTATATTTCTGTTGCTTCACGCCAGGATCCTATAGCAAACTAGCCATTTTCCTACTAAATTCTGTTCAATGCATGCAAGCAAGTAATCAATTCTACATTTCTTACAGTGTAGCAATTCCATACCAAATCAGCATGGTCTTGAGCTATATCCAAGGATGGAAAAGACATAAAGAATCACACACTGTGAGTGTGGCAATATCAGGTTGCCAAAATTAGTGCAAATATTAGGAATTAACCTGCCGGGCGGAAAATATGTCTTAAAGACATTTTGACATCTATAACGAATGTATACATATAAATGATCTAAAGGTGACTTGGGACACCTTAGGTGACTGGCAAGAGGTTGAAAATCAAGTCATTGGATGTGTAGGAAATTAAATACAGCCGCAGAGTCCAGAGCAGCTAACCTAATTAACAGGTTATCTATCCTTTTTTGATTTTTGTCATCTGTTTTGAGAGATATTAAGCAAGACTGAAGTTTTGGCTTTGCAATTTCTGCATGAAATGAGTTTACCAGGCCCCTTACACCAGCTCGGATAGGAGCAAGCCTTTGACCTTAGTTATATCATTAAAATTTACATTTCCCACACCAATGCATGTTCTTCAGACAGCAAAGTAAAGAGTTCCAAAATATGGGTGGGCCACCATGCTCACTAGAACATACCCATTGTGTTTGAGACTGGATTTCATTTAAGTTCTGTCTCTTCTGTCTTGCAAAGGATAATACATGTGGACATCTTATGTGAGATGAAAAAAGAGCATCTTGTGAATTTGCTGGGACAAAACTGTTTGAGAACAGAGCCAGGCTAATCTTATTCAGGAATGCTCTCCTCATCTCTAGAACAATCTCAAGCTCTGCCTATAAGGAAAGGAAACTTTGGTCCTATGCCAATTCTGTGCTACCCCCCCTAATCAGATCTGCAAGGCTATGCTGGAGGTCCTTTCATCTGATTTGGTAAATCTGCATTTCATAAGCTCCCTGCTACTGGTGCTTCTTTCCTTGAAAGACATTCATCTAAGCTCATCTCAGTCTTCCACCAGCATAGTCAACAGACTCTAAAAGTGCCTACTTTTACCTTATTGTGGGAAAACAACATTTACTTGGTCCTTGCCCGTATCTCTATACTTCCTGAAACATAAGTACCTGTGGAAGTTCCTTTCATAGCATGGTCCAGTGTGACAGTAGAAACTCCAAGTCAATACTTGCACAGTTGCAGTATGGACACAGATAAACATTTTGCAGCAGATGAAGGGCTGTGAACACAAGCATCTTTTCAGACTCACATCAAAGAGTGCTTTCAGCTATGAGATGGCAACCAGCTGAAAGCAGACAGGCTTCCAAACTTACCAAGAAAGCAGAATAATATACAATTACTGCCCATATCACTTCACAATGTGCTGTCTGCTACAGATATGGGTGGTAGCTTGACTATGGTGCCTTACTAAATGTTGTAGACTGAAAGCAGAGCTTGGGTTTGGCAGTCTGAAGCAACCACAGGTTTCCTACAATCTTACTTTATGATGTCTATAGCTTCATTACACCAGCCAGGACTACCCAGATTTTGGTGAGGTCCTATTCAGGGCCTTTTGAAACGTGAAATATTGTGTAACCCCTCTTCTGAGTGGTACCTCCAGACATTTCAAACCACCAGAATTTACATGAAAAAGCCAAGTGACAGACCACAGCTGCCACAATCAACTACAATAGTGTTAAAAATACTGTCTTGGGTAAAAGTAAAGCCACAGGAAAATGAATGGAGAGGATGCCAGGGATCACCTAAATTTTTTCAATAAGTCTACCTTAGATATGGTAGGTGCCCGTATTGGTTGTAGTTTCTTTTAAATTTACTTCCTAATATCCATTGGAAGGATGGCAGTTTTGGTTAAACTTGAGTGCAGTTGCATCATGATAAAGCAGAACACTGCAGTGATTCAACTCACAATCAGGAAATGCACACAAGCATGAAGTCTATACATAACTCTTGAAAAGAACTGACCCCAATTACAAGTCATAAAAGCCTTTCATTTTTTTATTTCTCCCAGAAATCTTTCCTTTACTTAGATTTATACTATCTGTATGTTGCCACACATCTAATTATTAAGTATTTTCACCTATCAAATACTGATGCCATCATGGAGCTCATCATGCCCCCTGACCAACATTTTGTCAAATGTTTTGCTAAAGTCCAAATAAATTATGTTAAAGACTGTCCCCTTCTGTTATCAGCCAAGTCACTGATTACCTCTCCAAATGAAAAAAAAAAAAAAGGAAAATATATTCTTTCTTTTACCCTCAATAAATTTTTACTCTCTGAACACTCAGACTGTTCTGAACACTCAGAACATTCCTACCTTGACAAGTGACCTAGGTCATAATACCTGGACATTCTACTCTTACTGAATATTCAGAGGCAGATACAGCAACCTCTAAGAAAGTTCCTGAGGGAGAAAGGAATAATCAGGCAAGAAGAGACAGCAAGCTGTGTTCAAGGACTGAGAGATAAGGCACTATTTGTGATTTTCCCACTGGCTGATCCTGGGATCTTGGACAGAAGAAATTGTAGGATTGCAAGCTTCTGGTCAATCTTCTATTGCTTTTAATGTTTTACTCTCTGGAGCAAGGATTGTCTTGTATTAAGAATTTGTAAAACACATTGACGAACAGAACCTAAGCACAGCTTGGTATCACTGAGTTATATGTAACCTGCTACACGGAATTAACGACAGTACAAAAATGCAGATGGACACAAGGGAATTGTAAGGTCTAGTATGAAGTGTAGGTTAAATCACAGCAGAGGATGAAAGAAGAACCTAAGTACCCTGAATAGTAAAGTTTGAAAGCTTAGGCCTTGCAAGTCATACCCTTTAATACAGATGAAAGGCTGTAAAATTTTGTCCATATTGCTCAAAGTTAAGGAACAGATCAAGGAAAAGACTTTTTGGTAAGGATTTTCTTGGAATTTTCTTTACAAGTGCAGGCTTAAGAAAATAATCTTTGTCCCAGCAGAGTGGGAATGAGACCCAAACCTCTGTGAAATAGCCTCCGATTTATACATTTTTCATTATTTTTCTTCCTGAATGGCTCTGATACATCTGTAAAGACTGACTTAAACCCTCTGTTTTCCTTTATGACCATGCACGCTATTCTTTTCTGCTATGTTCTGCTTTCAAACCATTTAAGTTCACACAGAAGAATTCTTTTTATTTTTATGGAGTAATTTGCTACGCAAAGGCTGGTCTTTTCATTTTCTGATTTCTAATGTTTTCAAGTATCTAAAACAGGAGGACTTTTTTTCCCACTTTATGGAAAAAAAGCCATGCTGGCAGATTTCAGGGCTTAATTTCTTTACAACAATAGATGTAATACAAAACACATTTTTATTGTAATAAAAAAAATAAATAAAGGAAGCAATATGCATTTGAAAATTCTGCCAAAAAAGGCAATGTTTGTTTATTCTTAACAAGAGCATCTAATATATTTTTATGTTGGTATTGACTTTTTATACATGTTACATTTATGTATACATGTGACTGTATACATGACAACTGAAGTTCAATTTGGTTTAACTATAAAGGCCTCAGTATCTAGTCCATCAGACTAGAAATAAGATTTATGTTGAGGAGCTCTGTAAGCTATTTTTTCTTTTTTGTTGTTCTTCAGCTAATCTTTGTGATAATTTTTTTCTTGTCACTGGAGTTGGTCTTTCTCTCCCAACCCTCAAACTATCATTCCTACCTTGTTTAAAAACATTGCTGCTCCTCCTGTGGTCCAAATACAGTAGAAAGGGTTAGTGTTTTCTTCAAAGACAAAACAGTTCAATTTTCTGAATAACCATTAATACACAGTCATTAATTTTGTTGGAAACTAGCCTTCCATTGACTCTCATAAAAGTTGGCCTTAAGAGAACAAGAGACTTGAGGAATCTTTAGACTCAAGTTTCTTCAATGCTAGACTTCCTTGCCAATGGGGTTGCACAAATATTTTGAGCTCATCCAAATCTCAGTGAAATGTGTCCATTGACTTCACAGTTCCTGGGCTCAACACCTTTAGTGTCCATACACCAGGCAGAAATTATATTGCTGAAAGTAATAGATGTTTCTTTAAAATTGTGTGCCACCTCTTTCAGTAACGTGATTAATGAATTTGACAGATTAATAAATACTATAAATCTGCAGGAATCAACACACCTCATTAGACCTGAAAGCTCAGTGCATTGATATAGAATGGAAGAATCATCACAGAATCAAACCAAACATTGTTCATTAGTGAATTTTGTTGACATCTGACCTGGAGGGATTTGAAACCTGTAAATAGTCTTAAATCTACTTTTTGTCTTCTGATAGACAGAAGATACTGGTTTTTACCAGTATCAAGAGTGGCATCTACAAGAACATAAATATTACTGGAAGTGATTGCCAAAAGCAAAAGCAAGTGATAGCACCTCCTCAACTACAAAAGTATCTTCTGACTCCTTAACTTGCCCAACAGAGAAGAATGTGAAAAAGTCTCTCTGCCAGGCATGGCCACATTACTAATCCTTGAAGGAATGGGGACAAACAAGCCCATCTTGTGATGTTCACCTACTGGATATTGTAAATAGGTCCTTGAGAGGATTATTAGCTCCACCTTCAGAGAAGGTATGTGTGTGTTCATTTTAGTACTATTGGGAGCATATTTTAAAAGATGATTGCTTCAACTGCTAGGTACATTGCCACTTTGAGATCAAATTTTCTGATGACCTAGCCGGATGTATCGGCTACATAGCCAAATGTATAGAAACATTACAGCATAATATAAACCCGTATGAATCCTACAGAACAATTGTCTTCCCTCTAAGATAATACTGCAGTAAATTCAGTAACTTTTCATCGTATGGCAAAGGAATACATTGCAGCAGGAGGTAAACTGGGTGGAAAATAACTTTCCTGTTCCAGGAAAGTTTTTGAAATTGCAAAATTCACATTCTACACTGAGCCAAACCCAAGACCTTTCAATTTATTTTTTTTTTCTTTTTTCCATGGGAAAATAAGAAGAAAACATGATTGGAATAGCTGCAAGTCCAGGATTAAGGGCTTTCCTCTGGGATGTAGGAAACCCAGGTCCAAGTCAATGCTGTGAGGTAATCTTAACAGGAACTTGAATTTCGTTCTCCCACATCCTGGGAGACGTGCGTAACAGTCAGGTTACTAGTGATACTAGCTCAGTCTCTATTTGATCAGAAATTCCACAACAGACTCCAAAAAAACCTTTTCTGTCTTAATGACATGTATTTTCCACAGAAAGACTGGATATTGATGGACAGACATTTTTAAACTTGAAATCACTCTGCTGCAGAAAATTCAATCTAACTGAAGATAACAGCTCTTAGATGTAATGAAAAATTGTGTTTCTCAGTCCTTAGTGTTTTGAAGGTCCACTGTGCCAAAATAGTGGGGTTAGTCTTTGTGTTCTGATCATTTTACCAATTTGGGTTATTATTTCCCCCCCATCTAAGTTTAATCTTACATTTCAATCGGATACAGGATTATTCTTCATTTCATGACTTAAACTATAATGTACTGTTGTTTCGTACTGTTAAACAGCTGCTTAGCTCTGTGAAAATAAGAACCATGTGTTCTACCCCAGAGGTGGCTGGCATTTCAGTGGTAAATGAATTCATCCTTGCTTTTTAAACTGTTTTTGGATTCAAGTGTTATGTAGATATAAGTTATTTATTGTTTCAGTTTTATTAAGCCTTGCTCCCAGCTAAGAGCCAGAATCTGGAGAAAGGACCACCCCTTATGATCAATAATAGGTCAACATAGGATTCAAAGAATTCCTCCATGGTAGGTAACTAAAAACATATTAGACACAAAAAAAATATTCATACAGCTAAGACTAAAAGTGAGGGAAAAGTGTGTTAAATTTCTGTCTCTAGAAAACATGGTAGCATTAATCATGAGAAGATAAACTCAAGACATATGAATCAGGAACCTGTAACTTGCAAATCACCCAGAGTCAAGATGAAAAAGGCAGCAATTGTATTTAAAGCATTTGTCTTTTTCTTCTCCAATATAAACCCATTTATAATTGCTCCATGTAGTATTCCTCTGAAAAAAATTTTCTTCTCTTGCAAAAGACCTCCATAGAAATCTTTCGAATCTCCACAGGAAGTCATTTTCAGAAATGGAGCTTGGAGCTTATGAATTCTTTGTGTCAAAATCATTACAAATAGACTTTTCAGTGTTCCAGTTGCATCTAGTTAAATTAATGCTGTTCATAAACCAAAGGCCTTTAAAGTTACAGAAATTTTCACTTGCGGTGAAAATTGAATTAGATCTTTGTGCTGTGGCTGGATCTACCCACAATAAATCCATAACATTCCAAACCTGTGGAAGCACCTCTCTCTAGACCATATTCCTGAGTTTCTGAAACCTTGAGAGGCAATAGAAATAGCATAATATAGTTAGGCCTTGCCATTACACAGAAATGGAACATAACAACAACAACACATATTTGTATTTGAGAGGTGGAAAGCTCTCATCAAAAGGTCTTGACTCCATAAAACAGTGTGCTAATAGAAGTTTTCGTGTGTGTTTTAGCCCAACCACAGAGCTCTCATCAACAACCAGGACCATATCAAGAATTCTTCAGATGCAGAAGTTCTGAGAAGCTTCCTCCTCTGCTGGAATGAGGGACTCCTTAGGGCAGCAAGAGCCATGGCAAAGAGATGGTCCATGTGCTGGCAGCTCTGCCTAGCTGCAAGGCCAGCAATAAGTAGTCGGAGCTGCCAGCTGTGAGTGGTCATGGTAAAACGGAATATGGCCTGATGAAGGCTCTGTGTATGAGTCTAAGAGAAAGAACAGAAACGGAGTAAAGAAACTGCCTACTCTTTTCTCCTAGGAAGTTCACCAAAATCATAATTTATGCACTTTTTAAAAAGTAGAGATACAAAGAAGTATAAATGTGTGACTTCTCATCAATGACTTAAAAGATTAATATTTCTAAATCTTAAAGTTCTACTTAACTGACTACACTACACATGAAGAAAAACCTTTCTTATTTGCTAAATACAGTACATTAACGCATTACATCAGTTAGTTCAGTTGAAAACTCACAAAAGGGTGATGAAAAATACCATCACTTTTCTTCTTAGAAAAGTAAGCCATCATCATACCCATCAAGCCTCCAGTCAAACAACAAAGAATTCCCACAGGCTTACTTTACAGCAACTTAGGCTGTTTTACTTTCATATGTATCCTAACCTCAAAGAATTATTGCTAAAGATTATTTGTATTTTCAATCTATCATTTCCTTGGATAAACTAGAAATAGGGTCTATCACATCAAGATGTGAACCAAATCAAAGACATATCCTATCTTGGTAACCTTGAGACGGTGTTCAGTGGCATACATGTTGCTCATAAGACCACAGTAAATCCTAAGCAGCTCACCTGAAATATTATTTTAAAAAATATTTTCTATTTTCGGTTGAAAATACAGAGAGTACACAAAAACTGTGAAGGATGGTTTACCCAAAGGCATTTTATCCCACTGACCTATTTGTTAAAAGACGGAAGGCCAAACTTGCAGTTTTGCATGTTGATCTCCGTACATCTATAAATGTGTGTCTAACAATCGCAGCCATTTGTAAGCTGTATGTTTGTATAGGGTTGATTCCATGTATAATTTTGTAACATCATTAACTCAAATGGCTTTGTATAGTTTTAACTGGGAGCAGAATCTGTCCTAGATAATATTATTGAAATGTTTGGAAATATCTCCACATGCTGTTTATTTTTATTTTACAAAAAACAATGTGGCTCTGTGTTCCAGTTTCAAATCAAAAGTAGTAGGGTGCAACTCCATTGACATCAATGGAATCACAATTGCTTACAGCAGGTCTGAATTTATCCCTGTGCAGCTATATTCATTTAGTCTTTCTCCCCCGGGGAGAGGAAGAGGGAACTAAAATGTGACAGATATTTGTCATATTGCCTAATGCACTACTGGAAGAAGATCAGATGCTATGATGATGGGTATGGTATAAATGAATCTTCAAGGAAACTGAAATTTCACCAGCAAACATGAAGGGACTCGCGGAGACTTCAGGCTACTTTTCCTTCTTCACTGAAGGACTGTCACTGCCAAAGCCTTTAAGAAGGGCATGATATTTCATAGAAACACACCCGCTCGATCCTGTCCTCCACTTTCTACACGGTCAGCAACACAGCTTGCCCTGAATGGAGATTTGTATTCCAGAGGGAGTAATACTTTTTACATGTAGTGTCTTAAGACAACTCAGTAGGTGTCTTGTTAATTTGCTCACTACTCAGTGGATGGAAATGTTGATCACATCTATGAATAACAATTATTCTTCATCTTAAATGATGTAACATCAATAAGACAGAGACCTGCCTTTATTTATGTTTGCTTCAGTAGAAAGTTTGTCATTCAATATTTTCATATGCATTTTTAGAGTGGGCGTTACTTTTTTCTACTTCTTCAAGTCAGGGTTCTTTCTCTGTTTAACAGAATGCTAGGAAGCAATTTTTATCAGAGAATTAAAGAGAAATGAAACGTAAATGAATAGACGTGCTTTCTGATGTAATGTCATCTACAATCAGGAAAGAGCTGTTGTGAACTGTGGACAACCTTGGTGCCTACTGCAGCTAGGAAAACTAGTAAAACTATTCGATAACAGCTGAAGTAAAATACATGCATTCTTCCCTTCTATTCTGACTTTTTCTCATTCTCTCATTATTTTTGCAAATAGATATTGTCTCTATAAAAGTGAACAAATGTATGGTACCGTCTCAGTGTCATCCTAGAAGATGTGAGGTGACCTAAATCTTCCTGTTTAATCTCGCTATTTAAAGCACAAAATAGAAGAAAGGAGACCAGCCAAATTATGCTTATTATTTATAATTATAGTCCAAAAATATTGATTCTGGGAATAAAATCACAGAGATTGAGATAGGCTGAAGCCAGCTCTCCACATCTAAACAGTATTAGATTTGAGAAGACATTCTAATATATATCTGAGAAGTATTTCGTTTATACGTCACCACCACAACCAAAACATTTCAAGAGATAACACTTCATTTAATGTTTAACATTTTCATCTGACAGAAACAAACCCCTGAACTGTTTAATTTCATAGTCACTTTTACATAAGCATAAGTCCTACACCTTTTTATGATAGGATTTGAAGATGTTTAAGTATTTGATTTTAAAAAAGCCTTTTGTCTTTACAATAACCCCTTGTTTCCTGTCTTATTCCATTCCACCCCAAAAATAAACAAACAAAAACCTTGAGGCTTATGAAATTTTCCATTAACGCGTCTTCCCAGCATGATGATCCACATGGCGTACTCTTATTAATTGTCTCCATGTGAGTAAACACAATCATTAGAATAAGATAGTAATCATAAAGTGGCTTTTATCCTTGTGATTCTTTGAAAATTTGCATCATTGTGTATTTGCATCAGTATTAGGTGACTAACAAAAGAGAGAATGTAGCTGTTGAGGCAAATATCATTCTTCCGTGATTATACAGAACATTCCAACAATTCTACAACATTTCCCAAATAAATGTATTTTCTTCAATAGTTCATCAATCTGGATCTTAATTTTAAACCCGGAGGTTTTGCAAGCAAAAGTAGCCCTATAATAATGCCTTATAGGAGGAGAAAAATTTCCAACTGCGTTTGAAAAAAATTTCAATGTGATTTTAAGTAATTCATTTAAGTAAATCGACATCATAATCAATAGCAAAGCAGTTATTCAGCTAGAATTCCTACTGAGTTGAGTTCAGCGCAGCCCAAAGTTTGATTTTAGTGGTCATGTACATGTAAATAGACATAAGTACAAAGATGGTAGCACCATACTCCGTTAACTGCCTTCTAGTGGCAAAAGTTCAATACTCCCTTAAAGAGATTATTTTTATTCACCAAGACACCAATCTCACTTTAATACCCATGTCTCCTTTGAAAATCTTCCTATCCCAAATTTATCTGTCCAGATAATGCTTATGAATTCTAGCAAGGCCACAATGTAATTAAAAATACAGTAAGCTAGTTAAGTTGAAGTTGAAGGTCTGAAAAATTTGAGAGAAGAAGATTCAGCATTCTATTCGACTGATTGATTTGTGAGTTCCTCACCCCTCTATCACTATTTGCATTAGGTCTGTCGAATGAAAAGCTAACAAGCTGGACAAAAAGTTATCACTCAGCATTAAGAGGCAGGAAAGAGGTAAAATTAGGAATTATTATGCAGACTGTTTCAACTCTGTATGAATATGGGTGCACTGATATTTAACCTCAGATCTAAAGTAAATATGAAGGCATTAAAACTTTAGAAACTGGTGGTCTGCCTCATGCTAGAACATTGGTTTGCTGGTATTCCTGGGTGTGAACATCATCTTTAGACTAGAAGATGACCATGACTTCATTCAGAAGTCGAATTGTAGGTTGGCTATAATCTTCACTGATGTTGTATCTCACGAAGATATGCAGCAGAGACATGAATGCAACAAATGAAAGGAAAGATATAACCAGGGGGACTGCAGACTGTATAAAGCCATTTGTGGTTGCCCCAAGTGAATTTAAGGGACGAATTGTCTCTTTCTGACTTCTACAGGAGATAGGTTTCTTGGAAACTAGAATTTTGGTTAGGTGGAGACTTCTTTCGCCTTACATAGCAGGTCTGTCTTGTTTCTTCCCATTAGTCAATTTGCTCTTTGGAAGGGTCTAATGTTTTACAGTTGTTTCTTTGAAATGTGTTTTGAATAAAGCTCCAGCCAAGAATGTTGTGTATGTCATTTGTGGGGAAAAGCTAAAGACTGCAGGAGCCTGCCATGGTTATGTAACTTGCTTATTTTTATATCTGTTAACTACTGCTTTTGTTAATAAAGTTTGTAACAAAGAGTTTTATAGATTTATAAAAAACTAATAATTTTAAAAACCAGTCACATATTTTGACATTTTATGCGAAGGTTCAATTGTACAAATTTTGCAAATAAAAAACCAAAATCCCAGATGATTAACAAAATATGTGTTTATTTAAGCATACAAATAAATAATTTTTAAGGGCTTTTTACTTAGAAAAATCTGAATTCAATAGTTGTCTTGCAAGACTTAGAAATCTGAGCCATGCCTTTGGAACCCTTAATGCACAGCAAAACAAAGAGAATGAGAATGGAGTTTCCAAAACCTGAAGTCATATAGGATGACACTTGAGACAATAGGGACATTTCCCAGAAAACAACATGAAAAGGTATAAACTAAGCTAGGAGGTATCCTTTTTGTTTCATGGCATTCATCTCATAATGTAATCTGTGAAAGTCTAAAGATAGATCAGAAATTATAAATCTTGTCAATATGTCCCACACAGTATTTGGATTGACAGAGCAATGTGACTGTTTTTAAGAAAATGTAAATCCAACATGAAGCAAACATTTACGTTATCACTAACTTGACATGTCTAAATAAATCAACAAATTTTCAGGCACCAAAGTACTCATTTTCTGTCTTAAAATGAGTGAACCATGACTCAAAATGCCATTTCTGGAACACATTTCTTTATCTCAGCACATTAAGACACTTAGGGATGCTCCACACCTACTCTGAAAAGGAATATGCCCAGTCATGACATAAAAAATGCATGCTAAAATAAGAACAAAAGGAAAGCCAGTGTGCCAAAAAGTCAATGTTGTCATTATCACAAACCCACGAGTTTTTCAGTATGCCACTACTTAAATCAGAGACAGCCAGGCTTGGTTTATTGGCAGGACACTATGCTGAAATCTGAAGAACAATATCTAATTTAGAGAAATGGACCACATCTCAGTCGCCATAATTTTCCATATCTGGACATGACTAACTCATCCCAGTGTGTTATATTAAGCACGGCACAAAAGCCAGCCTGCTGCATCAGGACTGGAGCATTCCATAGTCAAGAATCCATCATCCTCCAAATTACTGATCACGGTAACGTCATGGATCTTTATGGACTTTTTTCAAAAGGTAGAGTGTTGAATAGCATATAGGTACACTTGCAGCATCTTGAATTCATAAATAATCTAATAATTTCTTAGAGCACTTTAAATCCCAAGCCATAACTCAGTTTTCATTGCTAAAAATATGTCTGGATTTCTATGAAATAGTTAAAAACTCGTGATAAATTTAGATGAGAAGTTACAGATTTTATTCAGGTTTGCAGTAGCTGTGTGGAAATTCTTTCTAACATAACTTTAGACAGAATGAAAAAAACCCTCAAACCTTTAAAAAAGTTTCTGGAAATAGCAAACATATGATTTGCTTGACTCATTTCTATTTTAAAAATTAAAGTATATATTACCCATTTCAAACAAAAGCAGACTACTCTAGAAACTGGGTTTCACAGGCATCTTCAGCCTTTCACAGACTGGTCAGAAATTACCTCAATGTATTCATTGAAGAAAAGCAAGCAAAATAAAACACCACCACCACCAAAGCTCCAAGTTACTTGAATAGCATTAAAATTACCACACAGCTAATAATAAGGAATTATTTTTTAAGTATGACAAATAATTCTTTATTGAGGTAACCTTAACTAAAACCCGTTTAAATGCCTCTGCTTTTTCTCATTGTTCGTGTAAGGGTTATAATTCAAATTCTGTGGGATGAAGGACAGACCGGTTTGTCACAGTGCAATGATAACCTGAGATACTGAGAATGGATCTTAGGCAAATCCATGGACTATTTATTTTCTCTTCCTTTATATTAACTTGCCATTTTTCTTTCTATTTTGCAAATGATGTTAATCCTGTTAATTCCTGCCTCCCCAGATCTCTCTCACCTACACCCTGAACTGTTAATTCTATTTTCCCAGGAAAATAGGGACCTGACTTTCTTCAGTCCTTCGCCAAAACCCATTTCAGTTGAAACAGCACAAGATTCCTCCCAAATACAAACTTTTTTAACTAAGAAGTGTCAACACATGCACATGATTAGAATGTGTCATTATATGATCAGATTCTTGACAAGCCCTCTAAAGCTTTCCCCATAACCCCTCTGTCTAATCCCTTTTTCCATTTGATCATCACATTTGTCTAATAATAGGTTGCAAAATCTTCAGGTCAGGGATTTTGTCCTTTTATCCATTTCTGTACAGAGTTAAGAGTTAAGCACACTCATCAACCATGATCACTGAATAATGAGGCCTCCTAAATTTATTTGTCCAGTCATTGTACTGGAATGGAGTACAAGCTTCTTAACAAAGATCTTGAATAATAATCAATGTCTTTCATAACATAAACATCCATACATAATTTTCACCTTTGAGAATTTGGATGAACTTTTATCTTCCCATATAAAATCTCTTGATAACTTCATTAAAGTTTCAAGCATCATAAAATACAAAAAATTTCCATAATGGCTCACATCAAGGTATGATAGAAGGATCTACTCTGATAAACTCATATTTTATCTTGGATTTAATACAGCAAGGAAAGACAAAGTGAAGGTGCATTGGAGGACAATGCTTTTAATTATAAAATGTACCTTCAATTAGGGCAATATCTTGTTTATTGCCCTAAAAATAATAAGTAACAGTAGTATAGAGAATGAACCTAGCCTATATCAACGAGAATAGTAGACGTTAGATACGGATGAATAAGAGTGGAAGTTTTTTTAAATATTAAGGGAAATGTTTCCAAAATGAAGAATTTATGACCTACATAGACAAATACTATTTGTCCTCCTTACTTCAAATAATTTCTGTTTAATATTCACCTATCTATGACTGATTTAGATGCTGAAATCTTAAGGAGACAGATGATGTTAAACAAATGTTAAAAAAAAGTAATAAAATCCTAAAATCACAGAATGATCTATGTTGGAAGGGATCTTGAAGATCATCTAGTTCCAACCTCCTTGCCATGAGCAGAGACACCTTTCACTTGACCAGCTTACTCAGAGCCCCATCCAACCTGGCCTTGAACACTTCCAGGAATGGGGCATCCACAACGTCTCTGAGCAACCTGGGCCAGTGCCTCACCACCCTCACAGCAAAGAATCTCTTCCTCATGGGTAACCTGAATCTGCCCTCTCACTTTGAAGCCATTACCACTTGTCCAATCACTACATACCCTCTTTAAAAATTCCTCTTTAGCTTTCTTGTAACCACTTTAAGGTACTGGAAAGTGCTATAATGTCTTCTTGGAGCCTTCTCTTTTCCAGGCTGAGCAACCACAAGTCTCTCAGCCTGTCTTCAGAGGAAAATAAATCTTCACTACAGAGAATTAGATGATGGAGGCTGACACTAGCTCAGTCACAAGGCAACATTTCCAGCAATATGCAGTATTTATAATGTTTTCAATCATAGAAGTGATATTCATGTAATAATTTCAAGCTCATCTTATTCAAGCTAAACCAGTTATCCACAGTACATGGGCTCATGGAGGCTCCTAAGCCTAATTATCGCCTATCATATATGTAAATCATGTCTGACTTAGTACTGCAGCTGTACATCCAAAAGGAAAATATACAGTAACATGTTCCCTTGGGACAATATGTACGAACTGGAGTTCTGCCTAATTAACCTGATGTCTGAAAGGTTAAGGTGGGGGGTGGTGTGATTATTCTCACTATAACTTTAAGAGTGTTTTTTCAGGGTATACCAACACAGCTGTTCTGTATAGGTGTCGTTGCCCTCTACTGGACCACATTAAAACAGCCTGGTTGTTTATCTCACGAGGCTGATGAAATTACTTGTAGAATTTTCCTCAACTGAGAAAAAAAGAGAAAGGCTCACACTGTTAGATATAAAAATCATATAAATTTATTCTTTCACCAAATTCTAATGGCTCAAGTGGATTTACAGAAGCACAAAATCCAAGAAATAATATACCTGGAAAAACCTTAAATGACCATACAATTCGATCTCCGTGACTGTCTTTGATGTATATAGTAGCACCTATTACTTTTTTCCCTCTCTTGACTTATGTACAAGCTGTGCTCTTCTGCAATCAGCATCATAATTTGATGTTGTGATTCATCATCTGCCACTCTTTATGTCATCATTGTTTGAATCTTCAAGCCACTGAATCCTTGCATCTCGTGCATAGATTCTCTCGGCAGTTTTTCTGTGTTATTTTCATTCTTGTCTCTTCAGCAGCACGTCTGATTTCTGCTCATCTTCAGATTCTGTCCAAATGACTAGATCAATAATTGTTATTGCTGCTATTTGGGTTTTAATTTGCCTTTGGACTTCTGCCCTGTGGGCTTTCGAAACTCATTTAAAGCTCTTTTTACTATGTTAATGAGTTTGTGCCCCAAAATCACCTCCTTGTCTGAGGGAGATTATCTATCAACCATTCCTTTGACTTGAAACACTTTAGAATAGAAAGAAGATGAAGATTTTACATGCAATATCTTCAGCTGCAATCAAATTCCACAGGTTTAAAAACATTGAGTTTTGGGCAGAATATAGAAAAAATTTCTCACCTCTTGCTCTGATTTGTGAAAGTAGACATGATGTTTAATTTGCTTAACCTTTGATTTGACCAGGCTTAAAAATTACAAAATTTTAAATCTCACAGAATTTGAGTTGGCATGGAACAAGTATAACCATTTCTCCAGTTTTCCTTGCAATTTCAAAAAGAGAGGCATGTTAGGATATGAGTCTTTTCTTCGTACACCTTTAAGGTTAACAGAGTACTGTACAGCTTATATGTGAAGAGTCAGGCAATAATTTGCATATTGGGAGACAACACTCAAAAATACATGGCAGAGTTCCTAATTTTTGTAGTATAGTTGTACACTGAAAATGGTTTCTTCTTTATATAGGTGTCTATTTGTGTGCTCTGGAAACAACCCTGTCACACGGTTTCCACTTGTTTTCCTAGTAGAGGAAGTCTATAGACAAATGTGAAGGGCAATCTTGTGTATGCTGCTGGCCAGATCCAACAGAATTCTGTGGAAACAATATATGCATGTTCTCATACTAGGCTGGAAAATGTTCTCTGTATCTGACCTTGATTTTCAATTTCTGATTGACCTCTTCAAAACTGGCGCACTCGGTTCAACACAGAGTTACAATCAATCTAAAGGAGAAATTGTACCTTTATCATTTCCAGTACCTAACCCTTATCTACTTCTGAGTATGACGAAAAGGAAGCTACATTTTTGCAAAGTGTAGGTGTGATAACGAACAAAACTAACTACTTTTCACACACTTCATCTCGTCTAAAAATTCTGGCTATTAATTCAGATGTTACTTACACTACTTACTCAGAAACTCTGAGTGATGACTTCCTAATCAAAACTTTAATACAAAATAATTACAAAAAAAAAAAAGAATCTACCCTCCTTTTTCAGGGGAAAACACCAGAATTTGTCTCTCTTATTCCTACTGATAGGAATCACACTGAAAATCATCACTTTGAGAAGCAGGGCTGTATGATTTAAACAGTAAAATTTCCAAAAAAGAAAGAGTTTCAGACTTTGGCTCTGCTTTAAGTTCCCTCAAAATTCAGAAATATTAAGATACAGAGGTTTGATTCCTGTTTATCTCTAATTGAAAACAGAACGAAAATTTCCTGATATTTCCATCAGGCAAATTCACTTTATCATGAACATTGAAAACAGCCTCAGAATCAGGAAGATGACACACAATAACACCAAGTTAAACTGAAATGGATTAAAAGTTCACTTTACATAAACAGCCAAAGTTTCTGAAAATTATCCAAATTCAGGTCAGCAAAATAGGAACTGATGCCTCATGAACTCAGGCTTTCAGCTTATTTCTGCCTGGTTGAGTATGAGGAAGAAAAAAGTCAAAGCAAAGAGAAAGAAAAAAGAAATCTAACAGATAGGCAGCAACATAATTACTAAATTAGAACTATTCTGTCTATCTTTCCATACGATCATATTTATAAAGTTAGTATTTTTAAACAATTGCTTTTTCACTTAACAGTGAAGAAGTTGGAGAGTAACTTAATGAATACTACAAGCTGTGTGGAAAAGACTGGTAAGCAGAGCAGTTTGGAGTCTCTATGAAAAGGCTCATGTTCCCCTTTCTTTCAAAAAGTTGACCTCAAGGTCATGTCCTTTCTTAAGCTATAGTGGAACCCCACCAAATATGAATGTTTTATTGTATCCCATCCTTTCTGCAATCCCATCAATGTGATGACTCTGGTTCAGTCTCCTGCACTCAGTGGACAGGTCACATGCTGAGGCAGTCCTCCATTATTTCCAAGGTGGAAGCTTCAACACTTTTATACAAGCATCAAGACAAAAAGGAGAATGAAGATCTCGTACATACAAACAAGACACAAGTCTACTCTTCTGTACATTTTGTGGACTATCTAAGAAATTCTCCCTTTTTTTGCTTATTTCCTGGGTGATATCTATTCCAAGGCTTATAACGTAGAGCTGTGTGATGGAAATACAAAGTCTGGTATGAATGAAGTATGAATGGAAATATCTGTGTGGGAAAGCCCCAGAAGAAATTACAGTGAATGACATATATTGATATCCAGGGTGGTGCCTGACACTAATCAGACCAATAAACCTGGAGGAACATCATATTTCCATGAAGACATGAAGGCCTATACTTCAGTGGGGCCACAGCACAAATGAGTTACCAGTGGCAGACCTGCACAGTGATAGCAGGAGGGAGGACATGAGGTTACAGCCTTTCATCTGTGCCATTCTTCTTCCTGCTGTCCCAAGAAGAAGCCAGGAAGCCATAAAGGTACCCAAAACTTGAGCACGAAAGCAATAGCACTTTTGATTAAGACATGGGGTATTGAAATGACTTCAGCAAAGGACCACCAAGATATTCAGGGTGGGAACACTTGCTCTCTGAGGAGAGGCTGGGCAAGCTGAGCTGCTGCAGCCTGAAGAGGGCATGGCTTTGGGATGGGCTTAACAGCATCCTCCAGTGCCTGCAGGGACATTACCAAGAAAGTGAAACCAGACTTTTCACAGGGTTGAACAGCTGGAGGATGAGAGAGCAGGCATGAACTGAAGCTAAATAGGTTCAGGCTAGATATAAGAATAAGCTTTTTCCCCATGAGGAGAGTCAGGCATTGGAACAGGCTGCCAAAGAGTGTTGTGGCAAACCCATGTCTCACAGACTTAAGCAGCTGCAAGTTCCTTAGATGGTCTCAAACTTGATCTCCTACAGTAGGAGTGGTTCTCCATCCTACCAGCCCCTGCCTTTGCTTCTGCAACTTGGATGGTGTGACTGGAGCACTTTCTGGTGAAGACCAAGGCAAAAAAGCCAGTGAGTACCTCAGCCTTCTCCATATCCCAGGTAACCACATCTCCTGTTTCCTTCTGGAGAAGGGCTAGTCTTTTTTTTAGCATTGATTTACCTATAGAAGCTTTAGTGTTAGCCTTGATGTCCCTGGCCAGATATAATTCTATCAGAGCTTTAACTTTTCTAGCCTGATTCCTGACTTCTTGGACAATTGGTCTGTATTTCTCCCAAGATACAGGTCCTTGCTTCCACCTTCTGTAGGCTTGAATTTGCCCAAAATCTCCTTGTTCATCCATACAGGCATCCTGACTTCATCTTTGTTGCTCTATGCCACTCCTGAGCTTGGAGGAGGGAACCTTTAAATATTTACCAGCTTCTTAGGACCCCTCTTCCCTCCAGGGCTCTATCCCACGCTACTCTACCAAGTGGATCACCAAAGAGGCCAAAGTCTGCTCTGCTGAAGTCCAGGGCAGTGAGCTTGTTGTGCATCCTTGTTGTTGCCCTAAGGATCTTGAACTCCACCATTTCATTGTCAATGCAGCCCAGGCTGCCCTTGACCTTCACATTCCCCACCAGCTCCTCCTTGATGGTGAGAACAAGGTCCAGCATAGCACCTCTCCTTGCTGGTTCCTCTATCCCTTGGAGAAGGAAGTCACCATCAATGCATTCCGGGAACCTCCTGTATTGTTCCTCCAAGAGATACTGGGTGGCTGAAGTCCCCCATGAGGCTCTGGGCTTGTGAACATGAGGCTGCTCCCATTTGTTTCTATAGGGCCTCATCCATTTTGTCTTCCTGGATGTGTGATCTATAGCAGATCTCACTGTAATGTCACCTGTCCTTGCTTTTCCTTTAATCCTGGCCCGTATATTCTCTTCATCCATTCCCAGATGGAGCTCCATGCACTCCAGCTGATCACTGACATAAAGGGTGACACACCTTCTTACCTCTCCTGCCTGCCCTTCTTAAAGAGCCTGTATCTTTCCATTCCTACCAGAGGAGACATCCTACCATGTCTCCAGGTTGCCAACAAGGGCAACATTTGAACTCTTATATAACTTTAGCCCCTATGGAAAAATAGCAAACAATACTCATGTTCAGTTTTAGAACAGCAAAATTGGATAAAAGGAGAAAGGAATCTACACAGCTTTTCTGAGAAACTGAAGCTGTAAAGGAATGTACAAAAAGACCACCCGGTTCTGAACATCTTCTATCTAATACCAGACATAACTAAAGTAAGGCAAAAGAGAAGATAAAAGTTAAAACAATTGGTCCAAACTTGCCTATACTTCAATTTACTGAAAATGTCTCCGTAGTTTAAAGATGAGGAGCTGTAAGAACTGTGATGGAACAGAAGTAAGTTTTAGAAGATGACAGCCAAGTGAACTGGTTCTGGGAACATAAGAATATACATGGACCTGGCCTGGCACTGTGAAAAGCATGTGACACGCTATATCGGGCAGCAAACACCAGAGTGCTCATTAACAAAATTCTGCTTTAAAACACACTTGCTGAGACACCTTTTGAACATGTCTGAACAAACTTTGACTGAGGAGGCTAATCTTGGCCTTAAACATTTTCTGAAATCAAGACAGTGAAAGATTTGAAACATACATAACTTGGAAATTACAGGAATGGATGGAACAGAAATGTGCAGGAGCAAAAGCAGATGAATATCAGAGACGAACTGAGCTTGGCAGAACAGATCCTTAAAAAGGAGAATTGTACTGACAATATCCCTAATTTCCAAAGGGCGTATGTTTAACAGTTTGTGACTTTCATACATACACTGAAGATTCAAAACATGAATACCAAACATAAAATCTGCTGATGTTTTGAATTTCAGGTTGTGAATGAGCATATTTTTCAACAGTGTTTTAGAAACTTTTAGTAGGTGTTTTTTTCTAAAATGAACAGGAAAGTAAAAAAAAATCACCATTTACTGAATGATCCTTTTGGAGAACAGATGAGATCTATAGCAGTGATTTTTATCTGCAGTGTAATTTATTTTATTTCCAATTTTATTTGAGTGCATTAATGAAGAGAATGACTTAACCAGAAAAATGATGGAAAGAAAATTAAAACCAAGTTCTAGATGTGTAATAGCTTGTTTTCCAATGACCTGCTTTTGAAGCAGATCAGCTTATGAAAAGACTTAATATTCTTTAAGAACATAACTGAAAATGTTGTCAATACCTCCATTTCTAGTTGATGGGTTTGAGACCACTGAGAAGTAAAGACCATTCAAATACTCATGGCAGAAGACAGGAAATATGATGACAAGATGGTGAACTATATTAAGAAACACAGGGGAAGTAGACTGTGGTAAGACAGAAAACAAATATGGCTATCTCCAAAACAGGTGAGTGAGATGAACAGGCACTAGAAATATAAATGAGTAAAAGTGTTGCACTACTGCTATAATATAGAGGGAAACCAATCCAGCTGTGAAGCAAAATGTTTTGTGTTCTAGAACCCTATGAAAACAGGTAAGATTAATAACATAGATAAATTAAAGCCTCATCATCAATATCCTACGCAGCTCCCTTCCAGAGCTGTTTTTTTATTCAGGGTTTTACTGCCCGTGACTATAAAAAAAAAAGGAAAAAAACCAAGGACAAGAAAAAAAACCAACCTTATCAGAACTTTCTCACTCTGAACAAGCTGTTAGAGAGTTGTATGTGTTCCCAGGTAAAGAGAAGATGCGATGCCAAAACCCCTGATATCCACAGATAGGGGATTTTTCCACATGGGCTTTACATTGCAGTTGCTCTTTTCGTATAGAGGAGAGGAGAGTGATCACTTTTGCTCTCTCAAAATGTGTGCCAGGACATTAATTTCGTCCTCTGCCACTATTTAACTCTGGAATCAAAAAACTGTGTTCCCTTTTTCCTCTAATCCAGTTGGGATTAAATACTGTTTGCCAAAATCCCAATTTTTCCGTACAGTCTAAAAATGCATAAATGCGGTAGCCCAGTCAAGAAGGGAAAACTTAAAGGTCTATCAGGAAAATGCAGGTTATGAAAGTCAAAGCTCTTAGATGAAGTGAGATGAAGGTGAAGGTGAAGAAAGACGAAGACGAAGAAGAAAAGCAGGTGAAGCATAAAAGAATGGTTCATTAGAAGGGGAACACAATGTTTTGTTTATTTGAAAATCTGATTTTAAAGGGCTGGTGAAAGAAAGATACAAAAATTTTAGGGAACTTTTTTATTAGCTAAGATTAATTTTATGTTGAGTTTTTGTACATTTAGATATTTCTAAAAAATTGCAGCTCTATATAAAAGTACGTAATAAGTATAACTAAATAAAATGTAACTGTAACTAGAGCACGTATGAATACATAAACATTGAGAGTCATCTTTGGAAAACAAAAGTCTATCTGTATGTGGTTTACTGCAATATAGAAATGTATAAGTGTGTAAAATAATTGGAAATATGAACTTATATCCTAGAATCATATTTTTAGATGATAGAATTATAGAATCTTTGAGTCTGATTAAGTACTTCAGGAGATCACTTAACACTCCTGCTCAGAGTAGTGTCAGCTAGAGCAGCATGATCACGCACAGTCCCCAGATGGCTTCTGAATGCCTTTACAATCGACCTATTCTTGTATTCAACCATCCACACAGAAAAAACTTTTTATTTAATTTAAAAGTAGTTTCTTGGTTTTTTCATCTGTGCCAAATTACCTCTTGTCCTGTCACAGAGCATCACTGAAAAGAGCTTGGCTCCATCTTCAGCCCACCTCCATTCCCTGTTAGGTCTTTGTAAACGTTGGTAAGATCCCCTGAGCCTTCTTTTCTCAATGCTGTACAGTCTCAGCTCCTTCAGCCTCTCCTCATATGACAGATGTTCCCATCCCTTGTTCACCCTTGCACATCACAAATACAAGTGTGATTTTATTTCTACTGAAGCAAAGTTAGACCAGAGCTTCAGGGTCTTAAAATGCAGCCATGTCTTCCTCCAAGCAAGCAAAGAGTATGACCTTAGTGTGTCATCAGTCACAGCACTTCTGGGAATAAACCACAGTTCGTCTCAGTGGAGTGTTTTACTTCGGAGACCAGTTATATTCTGCTGTCTTTCATCATCTTCTTTCAAATTGTGACTTAACTAATTTCTATAAGAAAATTCTAGTGACATGGATTGACTGTTGCTATGGAAGAGATTCTTCCATGTTTAATGCAGATGCAATTGGGGGTTTTGGGTTTTTTTAACTGTCTTAATTAATAGTAAAGAAATAGAAGAATTCAGAGGTAAGTGGGCACCTGGGGAAAGCTCATTACATCTCCATGATTTGTTTTGTGAGTGCTCATATCTAATGCATTCCTATATAGTGGCATGAAGGGTGGACTCTACTTCACCTGCACTGTGGGCAGCCTTGCTATGGGGAATAGAGCAATGAGAAATGTGTCTGGAGGGCCCCTCAGGCCAACTAGACTCCAGGGAACCGAAGTTGCAGATGTCTCATCCAGTCACTGATTCATGGATGTGACAGCAGGAACCACCACGGTTTTACACAACATGAGTAAGAAAGGCTTGTTCTGAGCATATTCAGCACTGCAAGTTCCACAGAGGACTGAAATACAAAGGTATTTCTTCTGTGAGCTTCAAAAAGTCTCTGACAGGAGGTAAGCAATCACCAGGAGCACACTCACACTCATTACAGCATTTCTACCTGAAACTTTGTATGCCAAAGATGTTTGAGGTGTCTCCACACATTATGACAGGGTTTCCCAAAAAACACTAGGTTTAAGTCTTCTGACATATTGCTTAACAGAACTCCAGGCATGGAAAAAAACTGTCTCATGAGGTGAGGAGGAGGGGCAGACACTGATCTCTTCTCTGTCTGGTGACCAGTGACAGGATCTGAGGCAATGGCCTGAAGTTGTGCAAAGGGAGGTTTAGGTTAGGTACTAGGAAAAGGTTCCTCACTCAGTGGGTGGCTGGGCACTGGAACAGCTTCCCAAGGAAGTGGTCACAGCCTCAAGCCTGACAGCTCTAGAAGTGTTTGGACAACACTCTCAGGCACATGGTGTGACTCTCGGAGATGGTGCTGTGCAGGGCCTGGAGCTGGACTTCATAATTCTTGTGGTCCCTTCTAATTAAGCATATTCTGTTATTCTGTGATTTTGAATTATTTTATTGAATGATGGTTATTATGCCCCAAAACTCACCTGCAAAATGGGGACAACAGTAGGTTACACCCCAGCAACCAAACACAAAATCTCTCAATAACATCCTGCTTTCAGGACCAGAATGACTGTTCTTCAGAGTGACAGTACAGGGCACAGACTGCCTGCTGAGCGGAAGTCTGCTTAAAGCATTCACAAAACCCTGGCATTGGAGCTAAGATCAGCTAATGCACAAGAGAATTTCTTGGGCCAATCTCTAAATGCTGCAACACTGACCACTTAAATCTCTACGAAGAAAACAGCAAATAGACATCCAAAACACTGCTCCCAGTCTTCCTCTCCCTCCCCTTCCCAAGACTCTGAGAGACATTTTGCTGAGAAATGTCATGTGGGACATAGAACTCCTTTAATTAAAGATGACAATTCAAGTGAGGCAGAATGGGATATTATATTGCCCAGCTTGCCATTTATAATCTTGAGTAGGTCAGTCATAATCAGAGCTGTGTATTATAGAATTCTGAGGGGGGGGGAGTGTGTGGTGTGTTTCAATATTTAGTATTGGATTGAAGAGTGGGTTTAAAGTAAGGTTTTCTTTATTAGATTTTGCCTTTCACATTAATTCCCATCAGTTGCAGTGACAGTTGCATGCAAGAGCACATTTGATCAGCTACAGACTTCCTCATTGCTGAGGTAAGCCAGAAAACCCTCCTGACTGCAGCAGAAATGTTAGCAATAATCCTAGAGAAATCATGTGTTGCCAGGACTTAATGGCTGGCTCTCTGATTAACAACCTGAGGTAAACAGAGGGCAGTTAGTAACATAAACCACTGTGGACCGTAATATCAATAATGCCATGAAATGACCAACTTTCAAAGGATTATTGCTGATATAAAGTATATTCAACAACTTATACTAGCAATGTTATATATTTAAAGGAAGAAGAATGGGCTGGATACAACATCAGTTGTTCCACACCATTAACAACTCCATTTTTCCTGCCAGAATACAGCTCTTTTGGTTATGTTTACAATTTTACTTTTGGATCGATGCAAACTTCATAGGGCAGGATTCTTTCTTTGCTTCTCTCACAGCAGTAAGAAATGCCAGCAGAGTCAATATACAGAATTGCCTGGCTCAGCACCAGAGGAGATAGTGCTAATCAAAGTAACAGCAGCAGAACTTGAACCAGCCCTTAGAAGGAGAAGGTATTACAGACTAATTCATTAATCTGTTAAGCCTCTGTGTCAGCGAGAAGTATTCTCTTTAGCCAAGTGTCCTTAATAGGATATATCAGGCTCTGACCTGAGGCAGATCAGTTTTTAAGTCCAGCAAAAACTCCTAGGACAGGGATCTGAAATGTAATAAAACCATTTGCTATAAAAATAGGCATCTGGGCATCATCTAAATGATCTCTACTGCTGAATGAGCTACAATTGAGCTATGTCTCAGCAACTACAAAATACGCCAGTTTTTTGCATTTGGATAAATGATCACTAGAAAAATAGAAAAATTAAAATTATATAACAGCAATTGCCTACTATTATTAGACACACACAAAATACATTGTGCAGCCTCTGCTAATAATCATGAAGCTCATCTCTCCATATCTATAGCAGGAGTGATGATGCCAGGAAGCAGCATGTTCTGCGAAGTACACTCACTGGTGAGACGCTTCGCAAGGCATGAGACAGTTAACCCATTCACCAGCATTCCCAGTTTTAAAATACAATAATATTAGTAAGATTCTTCAAATGCTAAAGAATTCAAACTGAGTGAAAACAGTCAGATTTCACTGAGGAGCCAAGAAGGAACAGGCATTTTGTCCCAGTCCTCGCATTCCGAGATACAAAAGCACAGACTGCAAAGCCAAAATTTTGCCTCAATGTCAAGGAAAATAGTTCAGATGAGAATTTAAAGGAAAAGCTAGGGTGGTTCATTATTTTATTTTAGTTCTACTTATAAACCATGAGAACCTCTAAAAAGATGGATGAAATTTTGCTCATGCTTTTAAGATAAACAAAAGAACCCCTGCCTCTGTCTGACAACAGTGATGGAAAGTTTACACAAAAGGATTTTGTTCCATAAAGTTTTCAATTGCAAACACCCTCCCACCAAAACAAGCAAAAAAAAGGATTATCTTTTGGAATCTGGAAAACAAATTTGCATATGGCTGAAAGAGGGGAATAACAACTAGTATTCCAAACTGCATTCAGCAACTAGAAAAACACCATTTTCCAAAATTTGCTGTAGCAGAAAACAGAGAAATTACTGGGATGGCAGTAGCAGGAAGAGAGAGAGGGAACCCTTCTAACAAACAGAAGCTACCATTGGTTGATTATTTTGGGGTTTTTAGTGCCTTGGGTGGGGGAGGTTAGTTGTTTGGAGTTTTTTCCAAGGTGTTTGAATTGAAAAATGAAGTGGAAAAAAAAAACCAAACATTTTCCACTTTGGTACTTTCAATGAGAAAACTGAACATTTAGGTTCTGAATGAAAACTTTTATAAAACAAAATTTAAACAAATTAATGTTTCCTTTCGTACTGAATTATTCTGAAAGAGGAGGAGTATAATTTCTCAAGCAGCTCTATTGACAATGAAATTCTTCAGGATTTCACAACATTGCTTCCTACTGTGTTTCCTCCAACTCCAGAGAAAAACAAATGCAAAGATTTGCAAAGCATTAACATAATGGCAGGAGTATGATTTCTTGTACCACGCATGATTTAGAGTACCGTGTTTACTCCAAGCTGGTAGCACATCTGCAATGGCATTACTTGACTTTTCTCAATAACAGAAAACAGTGGTAGGAAGCAATTATATAGAAAGGCCCACTAATATTAGTCATGTAGGCTTTAAAACTAGGAGGCATTAGTTCCTACATAAAAGTTAAATCCAATCATGCAGATCATGTAATTACTGTAATTACTAATTTTTCGAATCTTGTTAGGTATAAAGATTATTGATACTTGCTAGGCAAACAGCAGGGATGCTAACAGCAGTGGCAGCTTCACATTATTTGCCAAATTCAGAACTGAGCCAAATATTACCCCTTTCCTTTCACCACTGTTTACCTGATTAGTCTGAACCTAACCAGCTCCTCCCTCCTTGATGCACACCAAGAATGGTTAAAGGGAAAACAAAAAGCCTCACTCAAAAATATGCCTTACTGAGCTTCTTGTGGCTCCTGTTGCCAAGGAAACTCAAGCAAATTCCTCTCAGATAATACCCTGAAATGCTTAAGCCAGCCAGGCTTCAACCTGATATCAGGAAGGGGAACAAAGACTGAAAACAAACAGGACAACCCGGTTGTAAAGCTCATTGTGGGGAAAGAGAAAAATAAACTACAGGATAAAGCATCTGCTAGGAGAGAATATATTTCATTTAGGTCAAATCAAGGCTTTTCAATCTCTCTCTATTGTTCCTCCAATGGCGGAACCCGTTGCTTCAGACAAATGGAAGAGAGAATAGGTCTCTTGTTTCAGTTATTGAGTTGATGGTGTTACAAATCATTTGTCTTTTGGAAAACTGCCTATTAGTGTTCTTTGATCCTTCATGAAAAGGAAGCTGATTAAAATTATTAACAAAATTATCTTCCACTTTTTATTTTGAAGTGTGATCCTGGCTCAGAGAGGAACAATATCAGTAATTATCACTGGTTTAATCAGATGCCTTTTGTATAGTTTTCTCTCTTCTTCTTCCCCCTCACTTTCCTATTTTCTTTTCTGCTTTGTCTGATTCTAAATCTCAATGGTTTCATTAAATGTTTAGGGCCAAATTTTGGCACTCTGCAAAGCTGGCAATAAAACAGGCATATATTAATGTTGCAAAAGCATCTTTATTACAAGCCCTGGTCCCGGCCAGCCCAGACCCTGCACACTTCATATCCCTCCTCCACTGCATCATTCCCTGAAGGGGTCATTTGTTCCAGAAGCAAGAGCTTATGCAGGGGTTGGGGCGTTGAGAGCCTTATGTGCATTGTTTATAGACTGTGATGATCTGATCTTCAGGACCCACCCTTTCTATCCTCATCATCATTGTATGGAAGCACTCAACCGCCCTGGAATGCAGCTCAATGGACACACCACAGCCACATGAAACACCATACCTGAGCTGAGCTTTCAGTCTGAGGAGAAGGAAAGCCAAGGTAGACAAATACCTGAGGTTGGACCACTGGCACTTGCAAAGGGGCAGGAAGAAGGGTTCTGATCATCAGAGGTGGCTCCCAAGAGCTCTCACACCATATTAAATCAGGTTTGCACGGTTTTCAAAGGATTCTTTATGATTTAATAGAAAACCAAATAAAGGCAATCCAGTCTCAAATCAACAGGAGAAACCTTTTGAACAGATGCCTTTTCCTGTCAAGCTCACAGACAGAGTCTGCAAAGCATGCAGTGACTACAAGATGGAAAGTAGTCAAGGATAACTTAGCTGCTATTTTGAATAATAATTAAATATGAGTGAACAAGTCTATGAAAATATGTTTAAAATACACTTTTTTATAGACCTCTCTATGATCCTCTGGTACTGTGGCAGAGGACTTCTGAGGAGCTAGAAAATGAGGGGTGAATCATAGTCATTTTGGAAGGGACACTGTAAGACAGCCGTGAACTGAATCGAAGAACTGCTGAGGCTTTCCCAGCTGTCTTAAATAGTCCTTTGCCTTGTTGAAGCTGCAGTCCAGACTTGGCATTTTACACTCTTGCTTTAATGTTATTTAAATAAATACAGAAAGGTTTTTTTCCCCTGTGTGAGTTTCCTTAAGGTTTTTTAGATAGAAGATAAGAGGAAAATGAGCAAGAATGTGAAAGAAACTGTGTCAGAGAAGTGTGTGAGAGCTGGCAGGAAATCTTTGGCGCTATTGTGATTGACCAGCTAAGAATGCAGCAAGAGCCAAACAGCCCTCTCTGTGGATTATTTCTGCACAGGGTGTACATGAGATTGTGCTTATGGAATTTTCGCCTGATCCTTCCATTGGGAAGATGGGATTTGCTCTCCACATGGATAGGGAGGAAAGCTCATACGTCCAAACCTTCAGTTCCTGGCAAACTTGAGCAGAGTCAGAGCCACCTATGCATTTTTAAATACATCATGGCTAATGCAAAACTCCATCTGTATGAGTGACAAAGGTACACTTTAAACATTCAATTGTCAGCAGATTTTGAAGTACTGGAAGCAAACTGTGCATTTAACACAGCTTGAAGTTTGAGGTGGCAGTGACCTGTCTACACAAAAAGATCTGATCTGCCTATGCAATAATATTAAGTGTTGCTTAAATACATCTATAATTAAATATATTCTCTTTTTTAATATGTTTTCCTACATGCAAAACTAATCAGAAACTCAAAAGGGAAAAGGTATAGTAAGAGAGCTCTGTTTCTCTCTGTTGCAGAACCACATGATAACAATTCCGGTGCCCTGTGTGCGACTCTCGGAGATGGTGCTCAGGGTCTGTCAGGGTCAAAAACCTGTGTTTGATAAGAATGCTCAGAAAACATCCACAGTGATACCATACTCATCCTATCTCCTCTGCCATATTTGGAAGCTTTGACTTGTCCAAGTCCTGTGGATCTCTAAGTTACCAACAAGCTCCCATGAAAAATCTTCCCTGTGTGGCTTTTAGAAAAATCTGGAGAAGGAAAGAAGTAATACAAAAGAAGTAATTCTGATTTGATTGAGAAAGGGGAGCAGTGAGACCATCAGCCTTTGCTACCTACAGTCTTTTATGCCCAGAGGATGGGGAGAGGAGTACTGTGTCCTACTCTCTGCCCATATTTTTGGTTTTCATTATCTTTCACTCGTGGATAAACCGTCTGGATTTTTAACTCTTTGTTTTCTTTCTGATGCTCTAAATAACTCCAAATTATTTGAAATAACTTTCCAAATGGAAAATTGTATACATTTTCTATTTGGAAGCAGTTGATTTCTTCCCTAGTGATTACAAAACAGAATATTTTTAAAACCAGCAAACTTTGTTTCAATAACCTCTGAAATTCAGTTCTATACCCTGAAGAGGATTCAAGGTACTGAGTTTAAAATGTAATCTCCTCAAGGGATTTCACTGGGTGAAAAAAAAAGTGTGCTTTACCTGAAGCCACCAATTAATTTCTCATTAATAACACCTGAAGGAGAACTGTCAGTAACTGTCCCTGGCTCTTCTTCCTGGCCTACCTATCCTTACCTTCCTTTGCTAGTAAGAGCAGCTCTGCACGGCTCTTTGGCTTCCTTAGAAGCAAATGGTGCTGCTATATCCTGCCATCACACAGGTCATAATACATCTCTTTTACTTAATAGGGTCCATAATATCTCTCTTTTATGTAACACGGTCATGCATGGGAAGCTTGAAGCATTGTTGACGAAGCTGCTGAAATGTTCCCTTCTAATGGCTCAGGGCAGCTAGAGTAGCTCACCTTTTTGTGACTGTATTTTCCCAGGTGAACTGTTCTAAATTCAGCTTTAGAGGAACAGAAGGAATACCCTGAGTGGGGAGATGTGCAGGAGCTAGTCACAGACCAGCCTCCTTTCTGCAAGACATGACTGGAGATGCAGTCTCTTTGGGATCAAAATGTCAAAATCCTTTTGATGACACGAACTTTTCTGACGTTTTTGAGGCACACAACATTTTCACTCCCTTACATGAAAAGAGAAACAGGAACAGAAACAACAAGGGACTTCTTTGTTGAAAGTGAAAGAGGATAGGAAGGAAAGGAAACATGAGATCCATTTTAAATCACTGGAAGTGTTCAGCTGTCAAGGGAAAGATGCTGAAAAAGGACCATGTAAAACAAACATTATTACCCTAGTTATAAAAGCTCACTTAATCCTTCTTATAACTGGTGAACCTCAAAAACATGGCTTCTACATGCCTGCAGTATAACAATTGCTTAAATCTTGTTTAAAGCTTAAACCTACAAGTCTTTTGGGGAAAAGTACTGTTGTATCTTATTCATACAGGTACATATTCCTGGACACATATAGCCTGGAGCAGAGGGTGGAGATGGCATGGAACAGGGGGGGCGGTGGCAGGTTTCCTAACCTCCACAGCAAGCTCTTGAAGGAGTAGGTCTAAAGCATTATCTGACATCAGAGGATGTCCAGTATCTGCAGTATTAATATGCTGTTTATATGTATTTATTGCTCCAGTTGGAAGTCGGAAGCACTGTTATTTAAGTGTTGTTTGTCTTCCTTTCACTTTATTACTGCAATCAGTGAGATTGATCTTAATTAAAAGTCTAAAGTTCAATGATAGTTTAAAAAGGAGTGCCTATAGTTTTGATGGCCTCTTGAAAAGGCTACCTGGATTTTGTTTAAAAAACGAGAATGCTGTAGTCTTTGCTTTATTTTGCTTATCAAGTTCTATTTCCATGCCTGACTTTAAGGGTTACCTTCTTAGTGAAAACATTTGTACAGGCCTCTGATAAGCTAATGCTGTATTGAAGTCTCAAGTGAATTCTCCTTGGACCCTGTAATGTGTTACAATCCAACACCTAATAACAATGGTCATTTTTAACAGCATGCAAAAACATGAAATAAAACTGGCACTTTCAAAGTTTACAACTGTATTATTTGATTATGGATTTATGTAGGATTTTAATTTACCTTAATGCAGCAAAACCAAATGTGCTTATGATGTTAAGAAAAACAACAACAAAGGTGTTCTTTCCAGGTATATCTCCATAGTAATTTGCTCTTAAAAAAACAAATCTCACTCTGTGTAGAAATTTAGCAGCTATTTCAGTCATGTTTTCCATTTCAAATGGAAATATACCCATGCTATATACCCAATGAATTAATGAAAATGCAGCAGATATATCAACTATGCAATGGCTGGATTCAGGCCAATGTATGAATGGCCTATCCTCATCTCAGAGAGGAACCATTTTAGAGTAAAGGCTAAAATTAATGGAATTCCATGGTACAGTTCAGGGAGCTATCTTTGTGCACAGTTTTCCATCTTTACAAAAACCACCAACGGCAAATTTTAGTAGTCACACGTGGTCAAGATCCAAGTCCTCATAGCAAAGGATGACCCATTCACGCTAACCAAAATTAGTTTTTTAGGGCAGATTACTCTTGTGATGGCAACACAGAACGTTGGAAGGCAAGCAACACGTGTCCTCGTTACTCTTCCAGTCACTGCATTGTTCTGTGCTAGAGAACCACCTACCCTGTCTAGTCTGTTCAAACACTGGTATCTTTGTATAGTTTGGAGACTCTCATCTTTGCTCAGAGTCATGGCAACCCATCTTAGCTTTTGTGTGTAAGAGAATTTCATGCCTGTTTATGACAGTGCAGGCCTCAACATCTTCTGTTGCATATTTTGGATGTAGAAAGTATTTTAATTAATAATTAGGGTAACAATTCCTTCATCATTTGAATTTTGAGAAACCTTTAACTATGTATGTCTTACTCAAGATGTCAGTATGAAAAGAAAATGCAAAATAGCAACTTACTTGTGCATTTGTTACTCATTCTTCTTTTAAAAGATAATATGGGTAAAACATCTCATTTGCCAGTCATTTTATGTTTGAGTGAAATCAGTTACACGAAAAAAAAGCTATATTGTGGATTTAGAAGGATCCAAGCCCATTTTGAGTTATACACACCCTTTTGGAAAATATTTTCAGTATTATTAACAGAAAAGAAAATGTATTTAAAGGATTTTCCCTCTCTTGTTTGATGAATTTATATCCTTTTTGCATTTTGCATTTATGTACAAATTGAGATGTGTAGGATACTTCTATAGGGCACAGCATAATTCTGTGTCATTCATTATGGATTTGTCTGGTCATGTGTTCAAAGCAAAAATGCACATAGCTTTCATGATGAGTATTGAGCCCAAAATATTAACACACTAAAATGTTTATGAGCAGTTATTCCGTTTACTCTAATTGAACACTGGTGCAAAGGCTTGGTGTACTTCTTTCCTGCTGAAACATAACTGAATATTCAAAATACATTTTCTGGCATTTTGGGGCTGCAAATCAAGAGAAAACTACAATAAAACACAATATCATCCACTTGAAAATCTCCAGATCTTTAGCATCAAATAGAGAGGTATAAACATCTCACTGGTTGAATCCTCAACAAAATAAAAGGTTGGAAATGCAATCCAGGCAGAAGGCGGTTCCACCATTCACCCAGTAATAAAAAAGTCCATGTATTGCATTATACTACAAATAATCATGAAAGGTTTTCTAGAACCAGTGTCATACATAGTAAGTAAAATGGATATGTACTTTTCCCCAGGAGGTCTATCTAATCTGAGAGACAAACATGCCTGTGTCATCCATAGCCAAAATAGCCAAAAAAATTATACCAGGGATATGTTTTCTCAGGAAGGAAATTGTGCAAAACGGCATAATGTGCACTCTATATATGTACATCATATTCCAAATGGTGTATCCCAGGGTGTTTTTGTTCAAGAATGTCCCAGTGAGCATCAGCAAGGTCAGCCCTCTGATGGTACAGAAAGTGAAAGGAAAAAGGAGTGAGAAAAAGAATAGCCAGCAAAGACTCCCAATCTCCCTGGTCCCTGCTTTACACCCATAGCAAATTGCAACGGTGATGGAAACGATGCCTGACATGGATGCCCCAGGGCTCCGCTGGGCAGTAAGCTTAGCAGAGCTATACCTTGGGAAGGTCAGCCTCTAACTCAAGCCCTTTTTTCAGTTTCACTCAGCCTCCTATTCCTGTTTTATCACAGGGCAGTATCACTAGTGCCACGGCAAGTATGTTTTGGTATCTGTAGTAGACGCTGCTCTATGTTTTCCCAGTAACAGACAAGTAGGGACAAAGGTTCATCAGCGAGTAATGAATCAAATGCTAAGGTGGAGACAAGATTTAGTTGTTTAAACATACTCATTACAGGCATGTATCAGCCTTTCCTTTGAAATGTACTGAGCTACAGATGACGGGAAAGAAAATTTTGGATTTTTTCAATTTAAAACTTGATCATATCAGCTGCTCCCAGTCTGAGCAGTTACAGGTTCTTTATTTTACTAATTATAAGAGTAATTATGCCATTAGTTCTCAGAAAGTAATTTTAATAATTAAGTCAAACACAAAACTACTCCAATCTCATGACATACTAATTTAAATTGTTTGGATATTGTAATTTAGGAGGAGGAGTCAGTGCTAGAGTCATTTTGGGGATTGTAAGAAGGAAAATACAGCTGGAGAAATAACAGAAGATGAATTCTCTGTCAGAGACATTAGTTAAGTTGCTTCTTGAATGATGTTAAGTGAATAACATTACAGCTATTTGATAGTGATGACAGATAAAATTATCATGTATTGAAAAATTTATTAAAGATTTGATTCAGAGGCCATAATTTTGACTGAGTATACCAACCCCTTTTCTCTATTACTGTAGCAGAAGAAAACATTTTCAATTCACCCATCTAATTTTCTTGAGAAATTAATCCATTCATATCTCTGCATGATATATGCTGTTCTCAAATCCAGTTTCTAATCTTAGTTGCAACCTCATAAATCTTGAACAAAATTTACAGCCACCAGGGAGCTTAGGCCACCAAAGTCAATTACACTGATGTAAAATCCATGTACATGAGATATTTGGGACAAAAGAAGAAGAGAAAGGAAAAGGAGAGACTATTTAGGCCAGGGCAGGAAATTAAAGCAATATCAAAATCATTCCAGACCTGGCTTCTAGCAGTCTACCTTTATCAATACCTCTATCCTTCTACCTCCAGACATTTGTCTTAGATTTCATGCCAGTGCATCTATAGGAGTATTTTTCATGAAAATATATCTGAGTACGAACAGGGTCCTTGGTATTGCGTGGCCCTGGACCTTTGTTGCCACAAGTTAGAAACATGCCTGCAAAAGTCCAAGAACTAAGGAAAGTTACTTTCTGCCAATCATGACTTACACGACCTGAGATCATCTGCTGTTGTGCCTTTGGCAGTTGAATAGCAGAGTAGATGCTTCACTTCCCAGCAAATCCCATGTAAATTCAACCAATAACACATCAAATCTTTCTGATGATGATGATACAGAAAGCAATGTTTGACATCTCTCTCCCCTGACAAATTATTCTCCCCTGACAAAGAATTCTCCTCTCTGAAAGACAGAGGACAGCCAATACAAATCATATGTCAAACGATTCTAAAAGTTAGGATCCCACTGCCTGCACCTACCAATAAATGGAATACAACAGCTATCTCCCCTAAATGTTTGCTGAAATTCAAAGTTTTCTTGATTTATTTACCCCTACTGAGGGCACAGTGGAGTGAAAAAGCATACAGGCTTTTTGCTTCACACACAAGGAATAAAGAAGACAAAACTTTGAAATTGCATTTTGTGGAATGTTTTTGCATTATTTTATTCAAGCAGTAAACACTGTGGTATAAAAATAATCTTTACATGAAAAACATATTATTCTCAGCTCACAATACACTCTTAATTTGACATTTGAAGTTAAAAATTATTGGGACTAGTGGTTTGGTCAAAGAACATATATTTTTACTGACATAACAGAAGGTTGCTGGCAAGTTTCATTACATTTATCACTACTGTAATTGTCTTTAAAAGCATATCAGTGAACACTGTGATTTTAGAAATTAGAAGAAGCAGTTCTGTGGAAGTATGACAAAGTTTTGCATTTTTACTTTCTTAAGGAAAACAAGCAACTTTACTCATTGGATGAATAACTGCAAAATACATTCACAGCTTGGCAAGTATTTTCCGAAAATTCTAATTTTTTAAAATTCAATAGGAAAGATTAAAATAAATGTTACTCATTGATCAGATTGAAAGTCTTCAAATTGTCACCAATATTGTTCCACGTAATTTGATGAACATTTTTAAAAAAAAATATTTGGAATTACTGAAAGCCTTTGAATTGTTAGAGAAATTTATAAATTTATGTCTGCAAAAATATGCCTGGAAACAGTTTTTCTGCTGTCTGTACGAAGTTCTGAGTTTTAAATTAACACTGATGAGACAATTGTGGTTGGAATTGTTTGGGATTTTCACTTTCTAGAAGGAATGTTAGTAGTAGTGAATTTTTAAGCATGTCTGCACATAGCAGTTATGCTATTTGCAAATCATATGCAAAAGAAACCCATTTGCATGCAGTGAGATTTAGACCAGCTTTGAATTCCACAAAAATACCATGTCAAATTCCACAAAATTAAAGATATTTAGCCACTGCTTTCAATTAATTAATTGCTGATGTTCACAGAAACACTGACCATACTTCCAAAGCTTAGTGAAAGGGTCTTTCTAAGAGCATCAATATATCTCTTCTGAAACAGTTTTGCAGAATTGCTCTCATAACTACCTCAAAGACTGGTTCATTTTTGAAATAAATATTGTGGTCTTTATACAACAGAAACCAGATTCATTATACATAGTACAAGGACACATAAAAAAGGATCTTCCAGCCCATTCTGTGGAGTGGAAATTTCCCAGGGGAAGGTGGGTGGTGTTGACATCACAGCAATTTTAGTTTCCACTAAAGAGCTCTATAGGAATTCAGCTGATGTAATTTTTTTCCCTCAAAGTAAGTACCTCACTTCTCAGTCAGCCTTGATCACACATTTTTTGTAACATTTGTTCATCTCTCATTCCTTAAAGAAGAAAGTTTGTCATAATAATTTTCTAATTTTGCAGCCTTCTCTTTTTGAGTCTTTCATCGGCTTCAATTTACCCTGTACCAGCAGCTGGGTTAAACTCTAGCCTGAATCCATCTCCTGTGTTTTTCTGAAGTTCTGTTTGCCAAGGTTGTATTGGTGATTAAGATATGAATAATCTGAGATTCCACTTTCCATGTCTCATCTTTTTAAAATTTTAGCTTCAAAATATTCCATTTCTTTTTCACAAGCAGAGCTAAATCAACATGGATTCAAGACTTTTGATTTGCAACAGATAGCAGGAGGAAAAAGTTGGAGGAACAGGGCTAAAATTGGAGGAACAGGGATTACTATTAACTTAGAAATCATTTAGTCATGAAACCCTTTACCAAAGTGTGTATAAAGAACAAATCAATTATAATCAAGCAGTTCAGAGATCCTCCTAGAAGAATCTGGAAGTAGAATAGAAAAAGTTATTCAAAACTCTCAAGTGTATTTTGGACAGAGGCAGAAAGCACGGAAGTTATTTTCCTTTTTTGTTGTAACTAATAGCTACCGAATTTTGTTACAGACCCTTTTCACAGATGGTCATACCTACCTTGCAAGACCTAAGGCAGATACTCCCTAAGGTCAATTTTTGAGGGAATAGGTCTGGCAGGAGCATCATGCACCTTCCAAAATGCTCTCCCAGTTCTGCTGGCCACAAATTCTTTACTGACAGCAATCAGTGATGGAGATCTCAAGAGGTTACTGTATTCAACTCTCTTACCACACATCCTAATTCAGCTTGAGTCACTTTCACCTCTTAACCACAGCCCCTGAAGTTTCCATCATCGCGTCCTTCTCTCATATCTTCTAGCTTCTGGGTCAGCATGTAAGCTACTGCCTGTTGAATACTTTTTGGTGTGCTTCTACTCAACAGTCTGTGTCTGTGACATAGGAATGCCATGAGTCCTAAGACTTGCTCACTGCATCAGTTATCTGTCTCTGTCACTCCCTCTGTCTTTCTTTTCTGATGGTTCATGGTTCCAACAGTAGGAAAGAAAACTCTGTTCAATGCCTTCACCTATTTTGCTGTCCTTTCTCATTATTTTAGTTGTGGTAAGGAATGGACTCCACGACCATTGCAGACCAGTCTGCAACTCAAGCTCCCATGGTTTTCAAAGAGGTCCTCATGTCTTTCAAGAAGAATCAGGATTGGCTCTATTTCAGGTCCCATAAATTGTTGAACTCTAGAATATCTTCTGATCTATTCTGATGCATACCTTAACCTCAAAGTAAAGTAGGCAAGTAAGGTCTTTAGCGTGCTAGGTTATGCATAACAGGCTGGATGTTGCTTCTCCAGGATGATGTGCATTGCACAAAAGCAAATAGTTGCAGACTGAAATTTTTCTGGATAAATCAACACACTGCTCCACATAGGTAAAATGCATCAAGGCTCTGATTTCTGCTCTACTTTTAAGCATACTGCCAGCCCCCATGCCCTGAAATCTTACAAATAACTTGACAAATATTTCAGATATCCTAATCTTGAGGATTTCTGTGTTGACTAACACAGCTAACATTCTGAGGAGGTCTTGAACATCTAACCATATCCTCTGGTCAAGAAGAGATAAAGTCATTGGACTTTGGTGTAGCCTTGGATCACAGCAGTTCGAAGTACCAAGTGACTTCTTTCAGCACATTTAATGTAAGAGCATGATTTTATGCATCAGAGCTGCAGTCAGGATCCAATTCCTACCCCATTCAGTGCAGTCAGTCTCATCCTTAAGGCTGCAGAGAGTCAGCCTTATTCCTCACTGGAATAGAAGTCTGTTTGCTCTGGTAGTTTGGGTTGGTTTATTGTGATTTCACAGTTTTGCAACAGTTTTATTGTACACTATTGTCTGCATGAGGCAAAGAGAAAGTTCAAGAAAGAAATACCAGGACTTCTGCTGGGCTAGAGATGCTTCCTGCAGCAGTTCTCCTGCAGACGGAATGCAACGTATTTAATGCTGGCATAAATTCAAGATTTATTAGAAGCAGGCAAATGTCATTTCCCTTCACAATGTAAAAAGTACTTTAGTAGTCTTGTGATATTCATCACCACTTTTGTGTGACGGGCTCTCTTAGCACCTAAAATACAAATGGAGAAAAGAGATTCCCTGCCACAAGGATCTCATGATCTAGTCTTTCAAAAAGTGTGCTGAAGGTAGTGATGGGCTGGAGAGAAAGAAAAAGAGACATCAACAATATGGAACAGTTACACACTGGGAATAAGTTCACATCCCAGCAAAAAGACCAGGTAGAATGATTATGCTGCTTTTTACATTTTGGAAATGACAGAAACAAAAATGTCTAGTAACCATGTTCTTGTAAAATCTCATGGAAACTCCTTTTTCACATGGGACCTTGATGTCCTGGGATCAATACAGTGGAGGCCATTCAAACTCTTAAAGCCTCACCATGGTAAAAATCTGTTTCTCAGAAGGTGTTCTGGTAATATGCACACAATTGTAACTTTATTCCCTCTACTTTGTCCTGTTACAAAGGAAAATAAGGTTACTATTTTAAATGTGGGCATTGTTGAACAAATGGCCAGAGCAATGTTGCGTGAACTGTTTCCATGCTTTTTGCCAGGCAGTTTTACAGATGCTGGCAATAGTACAGCAATGACTTGAATCTATTTTGTTGGGAATGAATTCATCAGGGTTCACTCACAGCATAATTTGAGCAATGGAGGAAGTTTTCTACAAAATTTTAAAAGCACTAAAGAAGTGCCTCAATCGGCATGAAAAAAAGTATGAAGAGTTAATTACTAGGTTCTCCCATATTCTCAGCTATAAGAATGGTAGGACAAATTCAAAATGAAAGCAATTTTTAATTTAACAGAATTAATCTTAGCAACGAATTTGAGTTTACTATGCCAAACTGTTGTTTGGGGTTTAGGGTAAAGTTTTCTTTTCCTTAACTAATTATTCCCCAGTTATCCTTAAGATAAACTCAACATTTTCCATTACTCATAGCATCTTGCATAGCTATGTGGGATTTATTCCTGCGTAGAGATGAAATGGAGATCATCCTAACCCTCTATTTTATTGTTATCCATCATTGCATCTTACTTAAGAAGGACACTGTGCCTCAGTCTTTATTGAAGATTTTCAGGTCATGGAGAGCTCAAGTCACAATCTCTAAGTTTTCTACTTCACAGAAATCAAAAACAACCCCACTCTAACTTTCTAAAAATAAGAACATTCCTTCTTATATGAAAAAAAAAGAAAGCATCTGACTGCTGTCTCTGTGACTGGTGTACCATATTGCATCCTAGATCACACAATGTAACACGTTTGGTGCAATTCCATGGCCCATTCTCTCACATAATAGGATTCAATAGAGTACATTTCAGATCAGAGGGACTTCAGCTGAATGGATGGCTCCTTGAGAAAGTCACGGCAAGACCTCTATAGAAACAGATTTTGGTGATAAGGGAAAGGTTTCCTCAAGATGGTACTTCATTTAAGGGTCACAAAAACTTACAGCAAGACTCTGCGATTGAATGGCACTATCAAAGAAAGCATCAGAATCACACAGGTAATCACAGCAACTTCTGA
Organism: Rhagologus leucostigma; assembly: GCA_013397725.1. Classification (NCBI taxonomy): domain Eukaryota; kingdom Metazoa; phylum Chordata; class Aves; order Passeriformes; genus Rhagologus; species Rhagologus leucostigma. The sequence goes on along the minus strand of VZTD01000824.1, from coordinate 12,816 downwards.
GACTTCACATGATTAATCCCATTTACTTTGACACTGATCATTCTGTTCTTTATTGGTCTTTATGGAAATTTTCACCTCTACACTGTCTGCCAGTCTCGATGGTAGTGATGATGAAGGTGGTGGAGGTACCATAAAGACTAATGTTCTCGATGCGTTTGTTTACTGCTTATAGGAAGAGGTGGAGGTGAAGGTGTTTTTCCAGGTGAGGCAGCTGTGGAACACTGGCGCTAAGTCTGTGATGGAGCTCCCCCTGATGGTGTTCTGCAAATGTAAACGCAGGGATGGGGGTCCCAGGTGCTGCCCCTCCAGTTTCTGCAGCAACAAAGGCTTATCGGACCAGCTTGCTCTATAAAAGTTTCCCACTGCATTCCCCCTGAAAACAGCTTATGGATACTACAGAGAAAGACCCATTTTTTTTGTCATTAAATGTCAGAAATTCCTCTCATCCCTGAAGATAAAAAAGCTGGTTCTAGTGGTAGTACTGAACCACAACACTGCTAAAGGCCTCATAGAGAGGAGACAACGGAGCAAATATTAAGAGCATTTTTGGGCTATTGTTGTTGTTGCATTTGCTCTCACTAATTGCTTTGCCATGTAGAATAAACCAGCTCATGATTTTTTGAATCCTTGAGCTTGGCAATGCTGTTAACATGTAAGAGAGCTTTTGTCTGATGATCCTCCAAAATAAACTGACTGTATGTGAAGCGACAGGGGAACTTGGTCATCAGATGTAAATCCTCCACTGCAGTCTAGCAGTATTGCCAGGGCCAAGTACTGAAAAAATCATGAGATGGATCCCTTAAAAAATCACAAAATTCTCTTCAAAATCATGACTGTTACATAAACAAGCATATTTTGGTTTTGATTGTTTTTTACATTGTCTAGTGGTCCATGGAGCCTTCAGGCTCCATATGAGTGATACTTTTTATTTCCAGACTTCCACAATATATGGCCTTGAAACATTTTTGTTTGATATATGGATACTGACATTTTAACAAAAATCATATGAACCCTCAAACTAGGTCTTTAATGAAGACACCAAGATCCTTGCAATAAAATGGAGCTAGGGAGAATTGCATGGTCTAAGCATAGGGCTACTGAATAAAAACTTCGCGTTATAAACCTGTCTGAGACAAAAATCTTTACCTCAATTCCCAGACAAAAATCTTTGCTTCTAGTTCAACTTCTACATCTGCACAGCAGGACTAATAGTGCTTTATCCCAGGGCTTAATGAATATGGTGATTTTACCGTTTATCTTACTCAAATATCTTGAATGCAAAAAGACTTCACAAATTCTATATAGTATTATTCTATGCTGGTTTATCCTCTAACAAAAAGCTCAGTCATAGCACGCATTCAGGTTTTTAATTTTTATAACCAACATGCCTTAGAACAGGGTTTTTTCTGTACAAAATAACAGTGAGGTGGGCACAGAACTCAGCCTCAGTGGAGTGCCTGCTCCCTGATTTGCAGCCACTCCCAGGGCTGGCTGGCTGGCACGGCGCAGCTCTGCCTGTCAGTGCTAGTGGAATATTCCATTATACATTAAACAATGTTTTCCAAAACAGATGAGTTATTTCTTACTGAAAACAACAATAACAACCCAATCCCCTGGAAGAAAACTTAAATCATTTGTATTACCAGAACAGCAGGGCACAGACTATCAGTGCAGTTTCATTCACAGTGCTGTTGCCAGAGCCACACCTAATGACCTCCTGAGATGATCTTCATGCCCTGAGATGGTACCATAAGCATAGGCATTAATTTAGTATGAGGAACTATAGTGATTAGCTTCAAACGACTCGCTGAAATAACTTGGTGAGATGCTTCTGAGCCTGTGTCAGAACAACAGGCTAGCCAATAAACACTGGCTATCACAGTTTGCATTTAGATCACTCCCTTTATCCAAAGCACATTATAAATATCAGAGATTTTTTTGTCTCACCCCGGACAGACAGATAAAGCACGATTTAAGAAGCTCCACAGGGAGCAAAGTCAGGCATCTGCATTTGCTATTAACAATACAAGTGAGAGGTTCCAGGTCCAATGACTCTGTCTCCCAAATTTCCCTAAATAACCAAGCAATGCAATATTGCTGCAGTTTAAGCATCCGAGTCACAAACTGCAGTCAAAGTTGCTGGCACAAGATCATTAGCAAATGACTCCCTTAGCCTGCTAATGCCTTGGGTTCATACCCTAACCACTAATTCCTGTAGGAAATGTATTACTCGTTATCATGGTTGAGTACATGTTTCACACTTTCTGGAAGGTTTCACTTTATTTTTGAATAACATAACTTTAATTTTTTAGGTTTTCTGATGTGATCAAAGTAAATTAGTCTTTAGAGCCAGGGACATGTTTTAGGGGAGCAGTTGCTTCTATATTTTGACTTGTACTTCTCCCAGGGGCATATCCCAAGGAAGTTACTGTACACATAGTGTATGTGGGATTTAATAAATAAGAAAGACATGAAATTTAAGTGATTTTTGGCAGTTATCCCTTTGTAAATGTTAGCTTTTTCCCTGCAAAGGGTGTGTAACCCTTAGTGAATCAGCCTTTTAGTGTTTTATTTGGTAACAGACTTAATAGTATGTTGTACAGTGTCTAAAGGCTTAAGATTAAAATGATACGTATCCGGTAAGAGGACTGAGCTAATCCCCACCAGCTGGAATACAGCGCTGAGGGGCCCTCCTTTCTGGATGGATTTTGCATTGGAATTAAGACTTCTTCTTAAAACAAATGAAAGAAAGTTTGCAGAACCAAAGACATACAGTAGTAGAGCAAAATTAAGTTGGAGCAATAAAGCTACAAGAAACCCTTCTTTCGACTGGCTCCAATCTTCCGGACTAGCTCAGACAAGGCATCGGTCCCTGCTTGCTGCAGTGCTGGGGCAGACAGCCCTTCTCTGCTGTGTGCAGGCATCAGTCTAATAAAAAGCCGTCTTCCTGATTTGGAAGACGTATTACTTCTGGATTCAAATGCTTCCAAAAATATATGAGATGTAGAAAACACTCCTCATTTGCCAGAAACACATTGGAGTTTTGCTTACATTACATTCTTTCCTCGTATATGTTTGAAAAAAAAAGGAAAAAGAAGAGAGGGGGCAAAAGAGACTGTAATACACTGAACTAAAAACTTTCATCACAATGATAAGATATAACTTTTGGTAAAGAGACTAGGAGAGAGCTCAGTCAATACTGTCTTGAAATCTTCTTTTACACCTCTTTCTGAAGTATAAATATGGACTTCATCCAGTTTTCCCAATCTGAACGACTTTGGCTGGGGGAGGTTGGTATGGAAGTCATTTCCCTTTTAGGTGCAGTAGCTGCTTTCCACAGACTCAACAAAGACATGAAATATCATTAACATCTGATTCTGAAAGGCTGACAACCACTTCTTTGTTTTACACAGCCGTCCAGGGAAAGCTGCTGTGTATTACCATATCACAAGCAAAATTATACCTATTAAGCTCTGATAGGAGCTCTGGAATATTTGTCTCATTTGTTCTGGGATATAGTGATTGAATATGTCTATTGTTTTCACTATCAGCATTTCATAATTTAAACAGTGTTATGTGTAAACATTACTTCAGTTAAGGGTGGATATTGCTGGGCCAGACTCCCAAGCCTATGACCTGTTTGGGACATGGTTTCAAGGATAAGGGCTAAAACCTCTCATATTAAAAAGCCAGAAAAAGGTGAGATAGTCTGTCCAGTGGGTGCTGAATCACAGTAGAAAATAGTCTCCTCCTTCTTCAAACAAGCAGGAAGACTCTGCAGGCCTCAGCAATGCTTCTCTGCTCCACAATAGAAGAAAAGCAAGTTAAAAGTCTTGCCCAGGGGATTTCTCCACTCCAGAACTCATTAGAAAAGAAATAGGGAAATGCCACTTTTTATGTGTGCTTAATTCTAAAAAACAATCAAAGCATTCCTCTAAGTTATTTTAGAAGGTGCAAAAAACGTCTTTGTTTTCCTCTAATTCTCTCTAACAACCCATCAGGATCACACTATTACTGCTAAAACCTTCTATCAGAAATTAGTCTTCTTGGTCATACACAAGATAAAAGAATTATTATTCTTTTTCCTTACCTCTTCTTTTATTTTTGGTTGACTGTAGGAAAAAAAAATTGAATTTTCAAGTAATGTTGTTTGCTAATTATTTGCAGGACTGACCAAATCCTCATCAGATTATGATTTTTTTTACAATACACATAATTAGCATAAAATAAACCTAGTACTAGAAATTAAATGTTTTATTTGAAGGAAAGACTTAAACCTGCATGTCTAAACTGATCCAGTTTTAATTGTTCTCAGGGTCTCAAATCTTGCAACAAGCATAAATAAAAACTTCCCAGTTCCTCTGTCAGAAAGAAGAGTTAAGCACTGTTAGCACCCCCATTTTGCAGAGAAAATAGTTCCAAAGCAAGGAAATAGTTTGGTGAAAGGTCAAAAAGAGCATTTGTGTCAGATCTGGGAACAGAACTGTTATCTGCTGCCTTCTAGGCATTTGCTTTAACCACATCCTTCCCTCCAATACACTGCAACTTTTTTTCACCAAACATTTCTTTACCGCTTATTTCTTCTTTTAAAGCACCTGAAATCTAACTGGAAAAAAAAATGCAAAAAATTTACACAAGGTGTTTATGTCCCTCTTTTGTTCATTTTTTCTTTAATATTCTGGTGAAAACATTTCCTGGAAATTCGGAGGAATGTTGCAAACCGAAGTGTTGCACGAAGATACTTACCAATAATATCACCAAGTGGCATGATCTCCTAGGAGTGCAAGCAAATATTCTGTGTTACAGTTATGATTTTCTGTTTGAAATTCAGTACTTGGTGTTATTTTCAGGGACAGCAATGAAGGCAGTGTGGGATACTCCAGCAGAGTCTTGGCTCTTAAGATACCTTGTGCTCACTAGCAGGTTGCCCTGGAAGAGGCATTTGCCCCCGTACAGTCTAGCTTCTCCTCTCCCAGAATCACTGTGTATATGTAAATGAGTTACATTTGGAATTTAATGTTCCTGCACCACTTTTTTTCTTCTTTTGCAGAAAGATGCCCTTCAAAATGCTAGCTGGAAGGGAGGTAAGCCTCTGTCAGCATGACAGGGGAAGACGTTAGTTTAAATTCATACTTATGCTGCCCTCACCTGAAATTTAAGTCCAAGATTAAATATTAAGTATTTGAGCATATTTAGCATATTTCAAAGAAAAATGGCCAAGGCTGTATTTTGAACTTTTGGTTAATTTATCTTAATGTACTCCCTCCCCCTATTTTTATAGATATGTTTATGTCTTTTTCAGTCATGAGAGGGGAAAAAAAAGCAAGAGCAAGATGTACTTTTCATTCTCTCACTCCATCCCTGCTCTTGCTCATCTCACTAAGGAGACCATTTACAATCACTTTATTAGCCTCCTTTCTGAGTTTCTGTTCCAAAAGCCTTTCTGCTCCAGTGTCTGTCTTTTCCTGGTGTCAGGCAACTGGCTGCAACTGCTTCAAAATCTCAAAAATTTTGTTGCTAGTAACTCAGTCTAAAATTTTCAGACAGTATATTAGGCTGAAGAAAAGCATGCACAGATCCAGTGCGACTGGGGTTTTCTGCCCGCTTATAGTGGCTTTTAATTTGCTGCATTAAATTAATAGCTAATTTAATAGGACTTTTAATGCAAGGAGTTTTCATGTGGAGTTTCTAGCACTACAAATCGCATTGAGGTTTGTGTACAAACATGGTGATTCTCACCCTATCTAGTAGCACAAAATCTTAAATACAGGCCTGTTTTCTGAGGGCTTTCTCTGCTTAATTTTAAAAAATCTCATGGAAAATTTCTTCATTTTGTACTAGATTTAAAGCAAAAACAGCCTAAACTGTTTAGTTTATTTTATTATCATGTTTCCCACCCTCAAATACACTGATAACAGGCTCTTTGTTAGGACTTCTAACCTTAATTCCCTGGATAGTGTGAAGCAATACCTGGTTGGGGAAATAGTAAGCATTTTTCCCTTGTTTTTAGATCACTCACTTTATTTGGCTCAGTAATTTGGTATGTTAACATGTCTTAAAAAAAAAAAGTTTAAATCTTTTTTAAGGGTACAGCCACTTATATTTTATGCAATTCAATTAGCTTCCCGAAAAAGTGTATCTAAATTCCATTAATGCTTAGCCAATCACATTCATTTAAGTTCTTCTTCTCTATTTGTCTCAGCTCTGAAGTTTTAACCTTTCTCTTTTGTGAGTTTTATTTTATGAATCTCTTTCCTGGGCACAGTGTTTATCCATGTTGGTGGTACCCGAGTGGAGAAGAATGGTGGAGGATTGATGCGACCAAGCAAAGAACCTGCCAAGAAGTTCAGAACCTAAATACTTCTTTGGGTGTGAGTCCAACTTCAAACTAACACCAGTGTGTTTAAAGTATAATGCAAATTCTCCCGTAAATATTAATGCATTTTTTGGCTAAATGTCTGTATATGCAAGGCAGGGTTTTGTGGACAAGATCTCTGCCATGTTGCATGTTGTTTGGTTTCAGGACACGAGTTCCGTGTAGGTAAGAGACTGGCCTGATCTGTCATTTCTGACATGGGGAATGGCAGGCCTGCAGGCAGCTCAGCTGCATCTCCATTACTTTTCCATGGACCAGAGCACTCTTTCATAGGACTGAAAGTAAAGACCAGGTATATGCGTTTGTTCTCCTTAGGTAAATATTTCCTCTTCTCCAGTAGTCTGTGGTGCAGGGCAGCCAACATGTATCATTCTTAAACAAGCAAGGGAAAAAGAGATTTCTCATGGTCTGGACTACCAGCTCTCCAACAGCAGGAATAAAAAGAAAGGTGATGTGACCTTTTCAGCTGTAGCTGCTATTCTGGAAACACCTTCCTAACATGAACCAATCAGTAAAGCTTTGAGAGCTGGCTGAATCTCTTCATACATAAGCCGGAAGTCAGTTAAAACATGTGAGATTTGCGACATTGTAAAAGCCTGTGAAAGTGATAGGCAAGAAGGGAAATTGCCAAGGAACTAAAATTTGACCTCTTTTGACCCACTGGTAGCAAAACTTTGCAGTGCTGCCAGAGGAAATGAATCAACAGAACTCAATTTATAAACACACAAGATCAGACAAAACTGACATTAAACATTAACTGAGCTTTCAAAATAGGAGCAGCACTTCACATATCAATATTTAACAGAAAAACGTACTTTTAACCTTTTTCTTTTTAATGAGCAGCTCCAGGGAATTAAATATTTTGTGTATTTTAGAAGTTACAACATAGGTGAATCTCACAGGCTTTCCGTTATCTGGTGTCAGGTAGGAGCTGTATATCAGAAAAGAAGCTGTAACAAAAAGCCCTGTTACAGGGATGGAGCACACATTGAGTGTTTATTTTTTCAGATTGAATATCCAGTCCCCAAGGTGAAACAATAATGAATGACATCTTACTGACTGCCCAGACAGATCTTCTGTTGTACTTTCAGATAATATGTAGTAATTCAATATCAGTACTCATAAAATCTTGTGTTCATGGAAACCAAAGGAAAAGAAACTACTTTGCCCGAGCTGGGTTTCAAGTTAACAAGATAAATGTGGGGGGGGGTTGTGTTTTGGTTTTGTTATGGGTTTTTTTAAATTCATGATTTGCATTTTAATTGGGTTTGGATACATTTCATTTTATTTATGATGTGTTGGCGTTTCGCATTTATATTTTTGTTTCAATACACTTGGTCAACATACTATATAGTAGTTGATTTCTTTTTAAGTCCTTAAGTTACTCCTTGTGTGAGATGCAGAAAACACGTAGGTCTTCATTTTCAGAGCCCGAGTAGGGAAGCGATTGTACTTGCACAGACACTATTAGTCTGCTAGACACATGCTCTTGCTTTTGGTCTCCTGAAACTAGACATTAAGCTTAATATTAATATTGATCAAAAAAAGAAGGACCATGCCTATGAAAATATTTTGAAAAAAATTAATAGTTTTTCAAAAAGTTTTTCAGAGAGTTATTTTCCTTAATTCTGACAAAAAGTCAATGTTTTCATAGAAAGAAAACATGACTGATTAAAAACATGGTTTGCTTGGAAAAAACCCAAACCAGCGTTATTTCATGAAGCAGAGCATCAGAATGTGCAACCAATACCTTTGGACAGCGTATGTGTACCCTGAATTCCAGCCTACCAGGAAATACCCTCACTCTGCAGTCTGCAGATACGTAGACAAGTTTGTCACATGAAAGGTATAAGGCCTGGGAGTAAAAAGAGAAATAATATTTATTTAGATTATAAAAGGCACACAACTGATATGGAACAATCCAAGCCTCAAAGCAGCTTCAATGGAATTAGAATGACCACTTCTATTTCCTACTACTGAATAAATGGGACATATCATTACAGCAGTCTGACCACTGCCACAATAAAAGCATCTTATGCATCTCCAAAGAACCACAGAAGTTCCTAAACTCACCGAAGACATTAGGAGTTGAAAATCCATAGACAAGTGCAAGTCTACTGCTAGCAGTTGTTGATTAACCTGTAAATTATGTGAAAAAGGCAAATAATATTAACAGGTTCCATCTCTAATTAAGCTGTAAGTCATATCAATGTCATGTATTGTTTTGGAATGGAAAATTGCTGTCTGTATTACTGAAGATACTTGATTGCCCAGAAAATTAAAATTTTTTACAAAATGCAGACCTTGATGATTCACATCTAGGAGTCTTCAAACTGTTTTTTAAGTAATACACAGAATTAATTAGACAACGGAAGTAACGAGATAAATTTAACTTTAGTTCTGAAAACACAACATTCAGAACTAGAGCTTACACAAAACAAAAATGCAACTTCCAAGCAATGACAATAATCAAATTGTTGATCAGCTCGCTAGTAGGAGAACTTGATATTCCTAGAACATCAATAAAACATATTATAATTGGTTATGATTACACTGATTTTTCTAAAACTGACTAATTTATTTTCTGCTTAGAGAACTGGACTACCCTTCCCTGGGCTTAGGGACCCCAGTACATCCCTATTGGTCCTGGGTCATGATAAGAACATTCTTCTCTCTGAATGTTGCTTTCTTAACACATTATGTCTCTCTCCTTTTACACTGAAGGGAGGGAATGGAATTCAACCTGCAGTGAATTCAAATAATTATATGTACAACCTATATATAGCACCAAAGCTTAAATATTACTGATTGATAAAAGAAACTGAAGATGAAACCCCTAGCTTATCATAATGTTGTCTCACATAGCATTAGTAATACTTGGCACACACTTCATGTTCAAAGCAATTCAGAAACATTAGGTAATTCATCTACATACGATTTAATGCCTTCTGCCAAGACTGCCGTACACAAGCAAGTCAGTGAAAGAAAAAGGAACTAAAACTGGATTTAATCTGAGAATATGAGTAACCGTTATAATATTAATTCTTTTAATTTTTCATCTAGGCTTTTGCCCAACATATTTTACAATTTTTTAATGAACAGGAGACCAAAACTTCTGGTTCTTGGTTGCTCAGAAGTCACACTGAACTCATCAGTAGAGATACAAAGCCTGAGTACCCATGATTGACAACTGGAAGACTAGACTGACTGGGTTATGTACTGTATATAGCACTTACGCTCTAAAATCCTGTCACCCCCTGCCAGCTGCTGAACAGAAAAAATTTAAAAAAGAGAAAAAGAAAAAAGTGTAACACAGTATAAATGAAGAACACAAAACCATATAAAGCGAGGTTTTACTATTTAAGGAAGCACAAAGAACTAAGGAAGGCTTTCTTGCTGAAACAGACTCATTGTTCTGAGCAAAAGTCAGAACTTCTGAATAACACAGACCTAGTCGGGAGTTGTGGTTTTTTGGCTTTGATTTCCTCATTTATTTATTATTTTCCACTGTTATTTTCTGAATTAACCACAGTCTCTGCCTCCATGGTGGAAAGACATTCTTTTGCTCCCTCTGCATGGCAAATAATTTGCTCTTTCCTACATATCTTGTAATCCTTCTCTTTACTCCTTACCTTCTGTCAAGAAGGTGGACAATGAGCTGAAAAGTCTGCAGAAAAGGAGTTAGTGATCCATTTAGCTCAGCAGCAGATCACAGCAAGTTGCTGGGAAAAGCAAGCATCCGCAGCAGCTGTATATCCCCCGGCTGTGCCTCTTTGCACAAAGCAGATCACCCTGCAAAAAACGCATCAGTTTCTTCTACTCTTTAAACCCCACAATTATGGGTACATTTTTATCCCAATGTACATACATATACATTTCTCCAAACAAAAAAGACTTTTGAATCTTATTGTCTCCACCTTTTAAATATGTACCACAGTTTTACGAGGTCTTTGGTGAGTGTAGGGTTAGGGGAAGCTGGCATGAGACAGGTGATTGTTTATGGAATCATAAGAGAGAACAGAGTTGTGCCAGCCAGTAGGCGGGTGGGGTCAGGATGCCTTCATTTCAATATGGATAAAAATACAAATATACTATGATGTATGAAAACATACAAGGAAAAACAAACAAAGGAATGAGAAAAGGCAGAAGAAAACAAGCTAGGGAATGAGGCCAGAAGGATAAATTATAAAATATAAGTCTTTGGAAAGAAAATTACCTTCTATGTTTTTTTGCTGGACAAGCATCAGAAAGAGTGAGCTTGGTGACAAGAGCAAGTGAGGAGGAGATACTAGAGATCACTTGAAGTAGCAGCAAGAAGGACACGGACTAAGAGCAGCAGAGTGCTGCAGAGCCATGTATCCCCTGCCCACTGTCCCAGTGCTTCGGAAGCCATGGTGTGCTCAGCCAGCCAGCAGAGACCTGCCAACACAATCACAAGTTGGTTGCACTGATTCAGTCTCCCACCCATTGAAAGGGGCTGGGAGGATCCTGGAGGTGGAGGGAGGACAGTCCCTTCATCCTCTCCTCCTCCTCCCAACATCACCGGCACTATTTCTCTCTCTCTGCTCTCACTCTTTCCACGAAACAGACAGCAGGGGCGGGGGGGGGTAAGGAGAAGGGAAGAGGGGAGGTGGCGGGTGCTGGTGCCCCAGCCTGGCAGCTGGCTGGGCTGTGGGGTCCCGGGGAACTGCAGGAGCCATGCAGAACCTGGCTGCTTGCACGTCCATCAGCATGTCTCTGCACTTGTGGAGCGGGGAGGGGAATATTGGATATCACTTTGGTCGGGATTGAATCTATAATTGAGAAGATGAGAGTTCATTACAGATTTTGGCCTTGGAGTGCTTGTCTTGGCAAGAGACTTAGCTGAGTGTTAAAATCATTACCAAGTGGCCTAAATCTAAACAAACACCCACCTTTTCCATTTATTACCAGGATGAAATGACTTGCCTTGTAGAACTGAAATACCTATAGTTGTCAGCTTCTCATTTCACAGTGGTGCATAAAATTCCCTCTCTTATGGCTGTCTTTCCCTCTGGTCTAGCTTTCCCTTATGTTATTCTACTGACAAGAATTAGGTATTATGTTACAAGTTATCTGTCGCAGAATGAGAATTTCACTTCACACCAGACAGAGGTCTGTTGTACAGAGCTAAGAGTTCCTTTTTGTCTGGTGCTGTGCTGTAAAGCAAGGCAAATGTTAAGTAAAAAAAAATCAGGATGACTCTAACATGATGGTAGATGATAATTCGGGCATATACAGCAAGGGAAACATTTCTTTTCTTATGAATAAGTAGCTGTATAGAACCAGACAGTATTCTTACAACTGTGTTTTTGTCACTGCAAGTAAACTGGTGGAATTGTAGGTGTGGAGGAATGACTCTTGTTATTTTAGAGATTTCTTTCGCCATGTTTTTCTCCAAGAAGTCTGTCTATATTGTTCCAGCCTCCATGAGTGCTTCAGGAACTGTGACCCATTTCACAATTCATTCACACAGAGTACAGCCATTTGCATGCAGAAACCACAGCACTCTTCCTAAGAGAACAACTTTTTACTATTACAAAGGAGATAAAAATGATGTATTATATATCATATTCCATCACTGAAAACCATCACCCATGAAATATCCCTCTGTTTCTATCTCCTTATCCAAAGATAGGGTGAAAAGAGAAGAAATAGAACTGCTGACTGGGGGACTTTCCCCCCTATTTTATTTGTGTCTGCAGAACATACACATGAAGAAACATGTGAAGCAAATCACTCAAAAGAGTGATTTGAAACAAATTTAAATGAGTAGTGTTTAAATAATTAACACCTGCCGAAGTAGGAACAGAGGCCTTATTGCTGATATTAAATCATATCCTTTAACGTCTGAAACAGATGACAGTAAGTAATTCCAAAACAGTCAAGACAGGAAACCAATTTTTAGTTCTTGGAAAGTTGAATTAGTTTCAATAAATTTGATAAAAAGCCTATTTTGATTTTGCTAATTCTACTATGGAAAGCCAGTTTTACATTAATTTAATTTTTTTTTTTACTAATTTAATATACTGTAACTGAGCGCTTTTGAATCATGTTTTAAAGTATATTAATTATTCAGTAAACTAATGATGTATGTTCCACCTGGCTGCTGCAGAACCTGGTAAGTAAAAACTGTGGGTAGTATCTTGTTACCAAGAACAAATATTGGACTTGCCGAGTTTCCAGTCAGTAAATATAACTCACAATAGCTATGCCAGATAGGCAAATAAGGATGTTCCGTTACAGAAGAAAAACCAAGAAAGAGATACTGTGTAGCAGCTCAGTCTTAAAATTCAGCTCCATAAAAGCACCCGTTGCAGAAACTGGCAATTTTGCCTGAGAGTAGACTGTAGTGTAACAGTCTGCAGCAATGCCTAGAGTTTTTTATTCAGGAAGAGTTGTGTGCATGTGTGTCTGTGTGT
>VZTD01000823.1:1045228-1141603 GCA_013397725.1 Rhagologus leucostigma | reverse complement strand
GCAGGAGGTTGTTGTGGCCAAAGCACGGGATCCAGCAGTTGGTCTTGCTGAACCTCATATTAGTGGATTCAGCCCATCTATCCAGCCTGACCAGGTCCCTCTGCAGAGCCCTCCTGCCTTCCAGCAGATTCACACTCGCCCCCTGATTTGGTGTCATCTGCAAATTTGCTGATGGTAGACTCAACCCCCTCATCCAGATCATCAGTGAATATATTAAACAGGCCCCAGCACAGACCCCTGAGGGACACCACTGGTGACTGGCCGCCAGCTGGATGCAGCACCGTTCACCAGCACACTCTGGTCCTGGTTATCAGCCAGTTCTTAACCCAGCAAAGAGAGCCCCTGTCCAAGCCGTGGGCTGCCAGCTTTTCCAAGAGTGTGGGAGATGGTGTCAAAGGCTTTGCTCACGTCCAGGTAGACAATGTCCAGAGTCTGCCCCTCTTAAATCCATGCTGATCCTTCAGCCCTCCGTAGGTGCCATGTAATTTCACTCAAGAGTTCCTTATACTTCATTCCATTGATAATTTAAGAAGGGCTATGTTACTGCATCTTGGTAAAATTCTAGTGCTATTTTTGTTTGCCAGCTTTTTTTGCAGGAGGTAAGACTGATGGTGACATATTTTCTGTTTATCCTTTGGACCACTAGCAACAGTCCTATGTTTTTAGAGCACAGTGACAGCCCCTCTGTCTGTTTTACATTTACATTGGTTTGGTTGAGATGCTCTTAATTCTGCTTCTGACACTGACTTCAAAGTAACTGGAGTGATGGCATAACTCCCATGGCTTTTCTCTGTCACTGAAAAAAGCAGCATTGAGCCTTCCTTGACAGACTTACATTCAGTATTATCCAGCTGGCTAATTTTCCCTTCATTTTGCCATGAAAATCCATGCTGTATCATGTCCATTGCTCCTGCTGTATTTTTAAAGACTATTCAGACTTTCTCCAGGCCTGGGTAAGGTCTCAAGAACTAGTTGCAACAGGCAGTCTGGCTACCCCAAAATCCTGCAGTTGCTGAAGTTATCAAACTCCCCATGTGCCTAGTTAGTGTCCAGATGGAGCAGAGGGAACTGACCTTGCTCAACCATAAGTGGTTTACAAATCAAGGAATTTTAAAAATCCAGGGTAGTGGGTGTTTATCTTCTGACTTCCTTAAGTCCTTATGAATTAAAGAATTTTTCTACATTACCCTGTAGAATTCCAGCAGCGTACTTACTTGTAGCTCTCTATTACTCATTTGGTTTTCAGTTTTTGTTAATTAGTTTAGCAGGTATTGGTTCAATTTCTAGATCATAACTGCTAATTTACGTAAGTCCTTTGAGGAAGGGGGTAGAAGAAGGAGTTTTTATGGCTCTAAAACCTTTTCATAAATGAAGTGGATACTCATACTCTAGGCAAGAGTTACCACCTTTAGATATGCACATATTTTATGGGTGAATATTAAAGAGCTTTACTCCTATCCAGGTCAGGCCAAACACAGCATACATTTGAAACAAGCCTACCTTTATCTTCCACTGTGATCAGCACTTCTGATGTTGTGTTCCCGACTTTTGAGACGAATGAACATCTGTATTCTGTGTTTTCTGATACTGAATCTTTCACCCAGCTGAGAACATGCACTCTGCCATCAAGCAGCATGTGAGATTGCTCCGTGATGCACGCCTTCATCTTTTGTCCGTTCTTCTTCCAGACAAAGTGGGAGTCACCCAGACCTGTAAAAATGTCAGGTTATTCTGTAAGAAAATAGAAGATGAGTCTTCGAAAAGAAAACAAACCCCATCATATCAAGATTAGGCTTAAAAACATAAATGGTTGATTGTAATGTTTCTTAGGTTTCTTCAGCTGAAATTGTAGGTACCAGAAACCTGGGATAAGGAGGAGCTAAGTCTGGAAATTTGAGTTCAAGCCAAAGCTGTGAGTTTGTATGTATTGAGGAATTCTGCGTGGATTCTCACAAGGGGGGACTTAGCACACACATGATAGAGCCAGTGATGAACACCAGCACCATCTGCCTGTATGAATTCCTGTAGCACTAGGACACGTCGCCTACTGCTGCCCAACGTAGCTCCTGGTACAAAGCTGAAACCACCTGAGACATGCCTCGCAGAACCTGAAAAAAAGGCCAGGAGGGGAAAAGTTCAAGAACTCAGTGCATCAAAGGTGCTGGAACTAGGAATGAAAGAGGCAGAATTGGAAGAAGCACAGAACCAGTAGTCACAGCAGGCACTTAAGCAAGACACAACTTGAAAGAAGCTTGGATCAACAACAAAGAGCAATCTAATTTTTTAGCCTGGTTACTGTTATTTGTCTTAACCTGCAAGGGCAACATTTGAATAAATCAGAGATTGACAGTAGCCTGGAGGACAGAACAGCTGTTCCCAGAAAACTAGCAAGGCTGGCTGAAGTGTGCTTGGCAGCATCAGAGCCTTTCCATTTAAAATACAGACAGCTGGGCCAAGCTAAGATCTTTGTAATTCTGATGTATGACTATTTCTCCCTCTGGGCCTAGGATCCAGACTAGCCTTAGCATGAGAAGATGTAAAGAGAAATTTGGAGTAAAAAGAAAATTTTTTGCAAATATGAGCTGTTTTTTTATATT
Source organism: Rhagologus leucostigma (assembly GCA_013397725.1). Lineage (NCBI taxonomy): Eukaryota > Metazoa > Chordata > Aves > Passeriformes > Rhagologus > Rhagologus leucostigma. The sequence goes on along the minus strand of VZTD01000823.1, from coordinate 1,139,006 downwards.
TTATATTATTTATATTTTTTTATTTTTTTTATTTTGCAAATAAGAACTATTTTTGCAAATATGTCTTGACACAACCTACTACAGCTTTTACTGTGACCACTTCATATTGCAAGTTGATGTGGCATTTTTTCCCTAGAAAAATACAATTCTGCCATTAGTGTCCCAATTAAGTTTTAGAAAATCATGCAGAAAAAAAACCAACTAGTTTTTACATTTGTGTACTTCCTCAGTGTATCATATTCTTAACTCCTAAGTTTTATTTCCAAATCTCCCACAAATATGGGCACACAAATTAGCAGTAAGAGTAAGGGTGAGTGATAGAGAACATGATCTAGTTAAAGCATTGTAGAGTTTCTCTGAGGGAAGTGGCACAGTCTGAAGGGCTGACAGCAGAAAACAGCTGGTCTAGCACACACTCTTCTTTTTTTAAAGGTGTTTTATGGATGATTGTACTCATTCTACAGTTAGCAGCAGACTGGTTACATGTCACTAAATTAATGGAAAGTCTGGAACCAGGGACAAGTTACCAGTAAACTAAAGCTGAAGTTGAAATTTGGACAAACGGCAGGAATAGTAAGTGCAAGCACAGCAAAAGAATAAAAATCCCTAAGTGCCATTTTAGAGCCATGCAAGGAAGCGGCATGTTTAGTGTGGGACACTTCCCTAAACTTACTTTAAATGTACTATTCACACCAGAGAACCTGCTCTATTTTCCAGTGCTAAAGATCCCAATTGTGCTGGAAATCTGCCAGAATTTCAACTTACATCCACATTTCACCAAGAGACAAAAATGCAACAATTTCCTTATACATGAAATTTTGCAAGCTGTATTGGTTCAGATTGGCCCCTTATGAAGTTGCAATTTTACCCTTCCTTTATTTTTCTGTGCAGTCATAAGCACTGGAAATCCCCAGAGATACACACTCATCCCCACTTACACTGGTTGACAGCAAAATCTAGGTGCAAGCAGTACTCTGGGTTTTACTGATCCTGTTTCAGTGGAGCTTGTTTCCAATTCTCAGGCAATTACCTTCTCTACTTTGATTTCATTTTCAGGATGAAACAATAGAAAAAAATACACTGTGAAATAGTGCATCTGCAAAAATTTTGCATCACATTTGTTAAATGCAAATTTTCTACAACTCTATGGTGAGAAATTCAGAATCATATATAATGGTTAGGGAAGTATTTTTTGAAGATAAAGGAAAATAATAGAAACAATATACTCTGCATTCTCTACTGTTACTATAATACAAATCAATTACATGTCTAGTGCAACCTTTAAAATACAAGTTTCTGACACACCTGATCTACTTACTTTGCCATCCATGTTAGGAATGCTTGAAAGATTGTTAAAAAGTAATCTTATTAAAACATAATAATCAAGCAGAGAATTAAACAGCACAACAGTCTAGATAGGTAAGTAGCTATGTCTAAGCAGTCATGAAATATATTTCCATTCATTAACTTCAGAAACATTGCTTCAATAAACTACATTAATTACATACGATTAAACAAAAATACAAGAAACTTTGTGGCATTATCTGAACTACCCTTTTTCTTTGCACAAGCCCTTCAAAATTTCCAGTGTCTGTGGAAGTGTTTGCTTCTTTCCCACGTAGATTTCATTTTCTCTGTTTTCAGTAGTTTGAATGAAATGGTAATGCTCAGGTAGTAATGGCCCAGGTACTGTCCAGGTAGTTTCTGCCAGCAGAATGGGTTCTCTGACCTATGTCAGATCAGGCTGGGTTACACAAATGACATATTTAATACCCAAGTGATTTTTTTCTCAGTATTTTCCATGAGAAAAAAATTCAGCTGTCATAGACAGCATAGAAACTCAAACCACTGCAGCTGCTTGTAATCTTCTACCCACAGTCTGGCTGCACTCACTGGGTTATTGGTGTAAATTTGACCTAAGGTTAAAAAAGTAAGTAAATAAAACCAGACTGGAAGAACTGAAGTATACAGCTACAGATTCAGAGCATCAGGGGGATGTGCCCGGCTAAGCTGGACCAAATTAAGCATTTGCCATATACGCATCACATCCTAATAGACATACGGTTTTCAAGACAGCTTGGAGACACTAATTTAAAGGGAGTAGATTATGGATTAAGTAGAGCTCAGTGACATAAGGCAGGAGGACCAAGAGGGAGCACTGGCCAAGCTGGCTCCTTGTGTCAAGTGCTGCAATGTGCAGAGAGCTGTGGAGACATTTCAAAAGCAGCCCAGTGAAGCTGCAGTGTGAACCCTGAGCAGTGCGACCACTGCTGAGGGTTCAGCACAGGGTCTCCCTCATTTCTAACCCAGTTCTTGAAGGGTAGCATTTAATAAGTCTTCCCTATATTCACAGAAACACTTTCAAGATAAAGACAGGTGAGTTGGTACTACAGGAGGAGCCATCAGCAAACCTAGACCCCAGCTAATAATTTCTGCAATTTGCCAGCAAATTGAAATCCAGCAAAGATAACTGACAGGAATCCCACAGAGAAATTCTGTCAGGGTAACAAAAAGTCTTTTACATAAATACCTATAATCTAGACAAAGAACTGCTACCAGAGGCTATCCAGAGTGATGGGAAGTTCAGGTTTAGGAAAAAACTCCGTTGTATAACCCAATACACACCAAAACCTCTTTCAAAGCTCACCACGTGCAGCAGATTAAGAAAAAGAATGACATCTGGATTTTATGCTTGCATAAAGAATGGCATCTGGATTTTATGCTTGCAACTTTGCTGAATGCTACAGAAGCAAACATCCCAGATTTCTGAAAACCAAGATCATACAGGAAGCTCTCATCCGGAGAAGGGATTAAGTTTTAAAAAGGCCCTATAATCTGGATGCAGAAAGTTTTTTTTAAATCAGACATCAAAGTTAGCCCAGGAAGAGATTAGTCAATCATTAATATGAAACATTACCACCAGCACTACCCAGTATGTGAATGAAAGATTTAGGGCTGGTCACAGTTTCTTGAGTTGTAGAAGTCTGAGTCATTGCTGCTGATAAGATACCAAAATAATAAATGAGTACAAAATGAAGCCATCAGGGGGTAACTGATTGGATGAGCGGGGAAAAAAAAAATCTTTAAATTGAGACAAGCATCTTTACAGTTTTCTGCAAATAGTGTGCAAATTAAATAGCCTGTACCCGCTATAATAGGGGTGCATTTTTTTGGTAGTTTTGTTGGTTGGTGCTTGATTGTTAAAGTAGGGCAATGCATTCTAGAAGACAAGCTTGACAGCAATGGAAAGAAGTCCCTTTAAAAAGCCAGGAAAACACACCTCTCTGAAATGCCAAAGAATATTACTTCCAACACCAAGTATTTCATACTGAAGAATGCATGATGTCCTCCTTCTTCAGACACCTGGTGCTTCATTAAATTACCAGTCCCTTTTTGTTACATCATCACCACAAGCTGATGCAGCCTTATTAAGGCAGATGAAAAGCAGGAAGAGCTTCCTGCGAAACATGAACCACATAGAAGCTGGAAACAGCAACCAGTCACTAGAGGTGATGCACAGTGCACGTGGGTGCAAGTAGGACATGGCATCCGTCTCCTTGGAGTGGAATTTAAAAGCAGGTTAGGAAAATGGCTGACTGGCCCATTAGATGAAAATGAAACTGGTAACTGTTCATGCATTTATTCAGATGTTCTCTGAGGGCGTCCAGAAAAAGGTTTTGCACTTGGAACCTAGATAATTGTCTGTGAAGAAAAATCAGATGAAGCACCAGTAAGCTAGAACCAGGGACTGTCAGAAAAAAAATTAGGTTCCACTTGCACAGTATCACAAAATTAACTATGTTGGAAAAGACCTTTGAGATCATGAAGTCCAACCTATAACCTAACACCACTTTATCAACCAGACCATGGCACTAGGTGCCACACCCAGTCTTTCCTTAAACACCTCCAGGGATGGTGACTCCACCACCTCCATGGGCAGCCCGTTCCAATGCCCAGTCACTCTGTGAAGAATTTTTTTCCTGATGACCAGCCTAAACTTCCTTGGCACTTTGAGTTGGCCTAATTATTTTTGGCCAGCCTATCAGCTAACTACATTAAGTGTTAAAGTGAAGAAAATTGGAGAACATATTTTAAGTATTAACATGCTCTCCAAAAATCACTCCTGTTCTCCAGAGGACACAAACTACTGCTTTTGCTTTGTTTGCTAGGTAGATCTAGCGAAGATGACTGAAGAGATGGAAATGCAATTGTCATCTCCACTGTGGGGACAATGCACACAATATGCTGAGGCAGCTCTGGTAGCAGTTTCTGCTGAAATAGTTGAAAAAAGATGACAGCTTTGGTCTAAATTATTACTCAGTTAATCAGCCACCACACCAACAGATTAAAAATTAGAAGTCTACAGGCTGTAGCTCTCATGGGGAAGAAAAACAAGTGTACAGGTAGTCAGGTTGCACTCCTGACTGGTTGCGGGTAACAAGATGTTCTGAGGAAAACAGCGTAAAATTGTGGTTATGCTCCAGTCCAAACCCATCACATCTCACTAGGCATGACCAGTGAAATCATGGCCAAGGTGCAGGAGTTATTACCAGTGTACTGCTCCAAGCTGAGGCATTACTGAATCAAGAGTTCCACATCAGCAAGGAGAAAAACAGTTGAAATATTTATGCTGAATTGCAAAAGAAGACAGGCTAAACTGGGAGGTCAAGTAAACTCTTGTAAGCAAATGGTACAGACAACAAAATACACACCTATATCCCTCTCTCCTGAGAGAAGACATACCAAAAGGCATGTGGGTCTCAAAGAGCCCAGTGTGAAGCAAGCTTCCCCTTTTATACATACCTAGGCACACTACAAAAGCTGACATGGATTCTACAAAACCCCTTCTTCCTGTGCCCTCGCAGTCTCCCAGAATTGTGTACATTAAATTCAAATGGAGAATACTGCCCGTTCTGTGACCCAGTCAGTTTGTCTCTGCTGACAGCCCATGCAGCACCCAATCCCCAAGCAAGCTGAAAAGCTGAACTAGACAACCAAGCAGCAAAGCTGCTGCTTCACAGAGGTACTCCTGCAGAGGCGCCAGCTCTTTCCCTTGGTCTCGACAGACTTTTTGACAAGGTATTCTCTCAAAAGGGTGGCTCATTCAAACTGCGTGCAGGTACCAGTGGAAGGCTTTGAAAACCATGCAATGGCTTCCTTTCCCCAAGCCCTCTGCTGACATGAGATGCAGCCTGTAAGACTTAGTGGTGAGTGCCCACAACACCTACTGGTGTGCAGGAGACACACTACAGCACAAGTGCAGCCTTTCAACTTATTTTCTAGATGCATCCCAAATAATACTAAACAGGTGGCACGTCAGAGATCTGCACACAGGAAAGGTTTTATAGTACCAAGGTGCTGTTAAGCAATGTTTAGTCAGTGCAGAAAACATTGAAAAAAATGGTACAAATCTACAAAATGATGGGTTAACAGCTACTATGAGACAACTGCAGCCAAAGACACTGATATTGCATCAAACAGCACGTGATGAAACACCAAAGGTCTGTTGAGAAGACAGTTCATGAAGTGGGATATGAAATTGTTTAACAACGTGCAAACTTACCATTCCCACAGGAAGGTAAACTGACCATTTACTAAGCGTACACATTAAAGTCATGGGTATTGCTTCAGGGAAGCATCACTGTGTAAATCTCAAAACAAACTGCATAAAAATTTTAAAATTTTATAAAGTTTTGAAATATTTGTGCAGTGGATTGATTTGTCCTGGAAGATGCAGAGCTTTTCCTTTCAAGGCTACCAATTAAACCATTCTCACATTTCAAAAACTAACATTGTATCTGTCCATAGCCATAAATAAGAGCCACTTACCAACTTCAACTGGTTATAGAACACAAGTGTAAAGTGAAAAATTGCTATTTGGTATTGTGTTTTTGTACGAACTGAAAAGTAACAACCCAAGTAAAGTCCATTATAAGATACTAACAGGCTGTGATTTAAATGCTGTCGTTTGTAGTTCTGGACAAACACTGTGTCCAGCACGAAGCAGTTCCTAGGCAGGCTCATTCTGCTCTGGATGCGGCACACCTCCATGCCGCTCCTCACTGAGCTCTACACCAGACCAGACCACCCCAGGCCGCCATGGCTGATGCAATCATGCAAACGATGCAAAAAAACCTCACCGAAGAATGAATTACTCATTTCCATGGCTAAGTCAGTCTCTGACAGGTGACTTCCTCCTCCCAGGGGAAAAAAATCATGCGCAGCAAGGTCTATGGGCTTTTGAGCCCTTCTGCTGGGACCTGCAAAGCACCAGCACTTGGTGACAGCAGCACAGGCAACCCTCGGGCACCTGGACAAGCCTGCGGCTGGTCTTTCAGACTCGCTCTGCACGTGCCTTGTCAAGAGTGACTCGGTCTGCAGCAGTCCTCGTGAAGTGCACTGCATTTTGTATTTTCACTGCATTGCATTTTGTATTTTCCCACCCTTCTGCGTCTTTCAGTGCAACTTCAGGCTCCACCAAAGAGGAATCTCTAGTGAACCACTTGCAATTACGATTCTTCAAGTTATGGATCTTTTCTTCCATGGATGTGGGAAACTTTCTTGTACTCCTTCTAAAATAGCATAACCACAGGGAACAGGCATTGTACGTGGGTGTTACCAGATACCCATCTTAGTATCTCCATGAAATAACTCCTTTAAAGTATATTGCCAAGTTCACAGAACCTTTATGTTCACACTCCTGGGTTTTTTTACCAAGACTGGAAATAATCCAGTATGTAAAATCTCCAGCTGCAGACAAACTAAGGGAAGGAATCATCTTGACACCATGGACACAGAGAGTCTCGATCTGCAGGAAAAGCACAGTGTTTTGCAGCATTTCTGATCATAAAAGCATTTAAACTGTTGCACAGCACACTCAGTGTATTTTAGCTATGCCATCTGTCTGTGAAGTTATGGACATGGAGACACTACTCTAAAGCTGGGGGAGGACGTGCCAGTAAAACACCTTCGAGCAGAACCAAAACTTTAGAAAAAGCCTGTTTCTACTACACCTTATTTCAACAGAGCACTCCAGAGAAATTATATAGCAGGTGCATACATCACCAACTCACTGTCTCTCCCCTGAACTAGATGGTATAGTATTTTGTTCAATTTATTTGAAGCTTGCCTCAACTGCCTCTAAAGGTTTTAAAAATTCTGTAATGGGAGAGAAAAGTTCTATTAGAGAAAGTACACAGGAAACCTAATGTTTGCCCATGCACATACAGCAGACAGGTCTCTGGAGAAATGTGAGACTCTTTGGGGGAGTAGAGAGAGACAAACTGGGAGGAAATTTGTGAAGGGAGATTTATTCCTTCCTTTTCCAGAAGGACAGGAGTACTTCACGCTTGAAAAAACTTACTTTTCAGAAAAAATGTAGCAGTTTCCCACAAGTGCTGTTTGTGCTGTATCCACTTAACTTTACCTTAGGGACATGAGCCAGTTACAAAGTTGTAAAGTGTTATCCTTAGGCGAGCTTTCAGGTTAAAACACGTGGAATGAGTAAGAGAGGAGCAAAAGAACTCACCAGCTCCTGCTGAGTTCCAGACAGCTTGAAACAGATGTTTACAATTAAAAAAAGGAAGAGATTCAGCAATTCTGATAAAATAACAATTAAATTAGAAACTTAATTAAAAATACGCTTGGGGTTTTTGACTGGATGATGTGGCAATCTATGTATTTGCATCATACATTTACTGATGTCATATCCTTTTTGCAGACAACCAGGCACAATATTTAACTATCTACCAGTCTCGTTTAACCCTTTTGCTCCTTGCAAACACATTTTATCTTACATTCATAGCTGAGGGAAATAAACTTCCATTACAGATATGTTAATATAAAGAAATAGCAGCAGACACTGAACAAATTTGAACAAAGCCAAGCAGAGACCTTCCTTACAAAAGCAATTGCTTAGCCACCCCCCACCCAGGACGAATTCATATATCCTCACATGCAGGACCCAGAAAGACGCAAAATATCTGCACGAGTTCAGTGCGATGGTTTGCATTTGCTGGTTGGCTTGTTTCTTAAATCATGACGCTAAAGTTGTAATCTTGGGTAAGAGTGTGTGTGATGTGTCAGCCAACTGCCTTGTTTCCCAAAGGGAGCAAAACCTCCATCCATGACACAAAGTCCAGTCCTTCCAGCTTTGAGAGGCACTAGAAGCGCCTCCACAGCTGGGTCACCTTGGCCCCACCTGTGCCACTACTGCGTCCCTTGGATGTCAGATGGTTGTCACAGTTTCTTCCACTATTCACCCCTACACCTCCTGAGGACTGAAGTCCATATGCTGACTTTAGGACACTGCACCTTCCTTCCTAAGTTCACTACCGAGGCAAATACAACTACTGACAAATTTTAAGAGCAGCATCAGCATCATGTTAAGATGGGCACTGTTGGATGAAAAAAAGTAATTTTAAAATAAAGTCCACGTCTGTAGTATGATTATCAAACTGTTTAAATCTTTTGCGCTATTGTAACTTTTTTTTCCATGGTGGACAATGAAGTTTCTGAATTGCCTACAGTAAAAGTGAATGAATTACTGCTGAAAAGTGTTTTTCAACCTAAATGATGCTATTCTATGAAAGAACCTTCATCCCACTGTTGTTCCTTTTAGCCACGGAAATACAAATAGTGCTTTTGTTAAGATCTTTGCTAATAAAGATTTATGCATTTTGATCTGATTCCATGTAACACTAACAGACACAAATACGGAACAACACTACTTTTTATAATTTACTTTTTATAATTATTCAATCTATATAATTTCTTCTTTTAAAGAATAAGGTTACATATGAAGACCTGTTTAGATCCATTAATTCACACTTAGTTTAAACCAGCAATTCTAATTGTAATTTGTAATAATCCGAACAAAAACTGCAAAAAAAATGTTGAATTGCTATGGAAAAAATAGCTTTGTCCTCCTGTACACCTCAGATAATATATCTGTCATAAAATGGAAGTTGTTATTACTGTATGTACTTCACCATTTGAAATATGATGAAAAAAGAATGACTGACCTGGTCCAGAAAATATGCTAAGTTCAAATCCAAAAAAAGTGTGTTTTTTAAATTGCATACACATTGACAATGAAAATATCTACCTGCTAAACATCCATGTGCAATCTTGATTCACTGAATTCCTTCAGCATGCAAGTGAGCCTAATAAAATCAGTTGGCTATTAGCATACTAAAGTGTATTGCTGAATCAGAGCCTCCGTTACACAGAACAGTACTCGCAGTGACTTACTCTTGGTAAGAGCACGTTGGCATCCTGATACCGTCTCTCTCAGCTCTTGTTCCCCCCACCCAAACATCAGAAAAGTAAAACTTATACACTACATGGTGACATAGCTAAACCTTTAATGCAGAAAGTGCTGGCTTACACAGGGGTCCTCCAACTTACCTGTGGCTTGGCAGAAGAGGTGGAAGGGTCCCCGGACACTAACATGCTGTGCCTGGTCACTTAGGAAAGGTGGCAACAACATGACCTTTACAGGGTCTTTGCTAGACCAAACATCAGGCTGGGTACTGGTGGGTGAAGGAGGTGAATCACTTCCCACACAGGACAAAAAGGAGGTACCAGTAGGAGGGAAAAGTATAGGAGATGAGGCTGTGTGACAGAAGAGGACAGAAAAGAAAGTAAAAGAGTACTAAGGAAAAAAGTTGCAAGAAATACATCACACAATGAAGAAATAATGCAAAAAGACAAATGAGTTTTAGAAAGGTAGTAAGACGAAGTGTCCCTAGGCCCCTAGAGAAGAGTGCTTTCCTCCTTCACCCACACTGTTTTTCTCCCATCCTTCCCATCTCTCCACCCTGGGTTATATATAACCCATTCAACTGAGGCTGAGAGGCTGCTTCAAATTAATTACAAAGTTTTCACATTCCCCCCAAAGGAAATCACAAGGAACATTAGTACTTGCCAAATGGAAAGCACTGTCATTGTGTCACGTTTCAGAAAAGCCAAGATGTAATACAATTTATTTTAATATTTATTCTGTTATATGTACATAATTAAAAATAGAAAAATAAAACCAAACTGAATCTTATAAAATATAAACTGTTTACACTAAGATGGTCTAAATTATGTTTGCATGAAGGTTCAACACAGAAAAGCAGCCCAGGCATACTGCTGTTTACTGTTAAAATGTATTCTACTTCTAGCAATATTTACAGAAAGAAGCAGTGAGAGGAACAATTCTTCAGGACTGTACTGCACACAAAATGCTTTTACAGACAAACAGTGCTGCTGTGAACCAGGCTGAGAACAAATGCACACTTCCACGTTAGCAGGCATGATTCACATAAACAGTTCAAAGGACTGATTGTTTAAGCAGCTCCAGTTTCAAGTCTCCAGTTGCATAGGAGAGTGAAGGTATCATCCAGAAAGGGTGACGCTGTAAGTATTTGTCACAAAAAGAAGCTGAGTTATTTCTGAATCTGAAAAGAAGAAAAAAATCAGCAATGTTTTCTCATCAGGCTGTGTCCTAACAGTCCATTCCAGCGAGTCACTAGCTGAATTGTTGGAGTTAATTCTTCTTGATTCCTGCTTTGCTTCCACAATGCAAGAAATCTCTTTCCGTGTCACTGCTAACTGACAGTTGCTTGCCTGTACTGTTCTATAAACTAAAGAAAAAAAATAATAAATCCAGTTTTGTATAGAAAATAAAATGTGACTATGTCCAGCTGGCTGGCTGGTGGGGGGAGGAAAAAAAAAAAAGCAAAGTATTTGTTTCCTCCTTCCCCATTCCCCACTTACTCCATGTTTTGAACTGATATTGTTGTACCTACATTTCTAGAAAGCAGCAAAGAAAAAAGCCTTTAAACAAGATTATCCCTGAGTCTTACACAAATCAAGGCAATGCTATCCCCATTATACCTTAAAATCTAAGATACTTATAGAGCAGTTAAAAAAATTAACTTTAACCAACTAAAGAGATCTAGTGTGCCAAAACACAAAGCATAAAACTAAAAACAATCACTAGGAGCAAAGAAAAAAAATGTCCCAATCTGGACAAAAGTCTATAATTTACCAATCTGATAAACTAAACTCAATTTCCAATTTGGAATTAAAATGAAACTAGATCTTTTTTTAATGGCAACTAAAAATATATGTAGACTGAAGTACTTTTTAAAGCCAACTGAATTATAAAGTTACTTTTACTCTATTGAACAATATGGCCAAAGAACAAGCAAGTAGCTTCACTAGAGCCAAAGCGCTCAGTGGGGGGCAAAACTGGGAATAAACAAGTGGTGATCTGAAACTGGCCATTTGAAAAAAACAGAAAAAAAGACAGTACAACACAAGATGCTATGGTCTCCAGACAAGTACACCACTTCTCTAATCTGTTGAGATCTGAACAGAAATCGGCTTGCTGTACAGCTTAAGCATGTAACCCCTGCTATGGCTTAGCTGTCACACCCAGGCTCTCCGTGCTCAAATAGCCAGCCGCAGGACCACAGCTCACTTCCGCCACTGAGAGGGACAACGGGGCCTTCACTCCCCCTCCACGTCCGAGTCAGCGTACTTGAGCTCGCACTTGACGTCGAAGGGCTTGTCCCTGGCCTCGCGGGACGCCTGAGAGTCCCCCGCCTGCAGCTGGCTGTTCCCACAGTCGGGCTCGGTCTCGTAGCCAGTGTCATGCGCAGGCTTGGGCTGCTCCCCGCTCTGGTGGCTGACACTGCCCTGCTCCACCAGCGTCTCTTTCACACTTTGCTCGCAATCAGAAAAATCTGACTTTGTCTTCTTCTTACCAAGCAGCATCACAGAGCGAAATTTCAAGCACTGCCCTGGCAAGTAACCTTTGTAACAGTTGTAGGAGAGCAGGCACAAAAAGAGAATGAAAAAGAAGAGGAAGAGGAACATCAACAGGAAGTTATCATTTGACTTGAGGAACATTGTCTTTTCCGGGACTGCATCAGGAATTGAATTGAAGAGCTCTGTGTTGGAGGCTACACTTGTTAGGACAGGACCAATGGGCTTTGTTAATATCCTTGCTGTCGTTACTGGTACCATGTGAGTGGTCGAGATGAGAGCAGTGGACCCCTCGGTTGACACAGCTGATACTTTTGGCACATCACTATTACCTTCTGTTGGTGCGGCTGTCACAGTGGGGCCCACCGTGGTATGCTGCATTTTTTTCAGTTCCAAAACATGCTTAGCCAGCACTTGAGAAAATTTCTTATTTTTCACTTTTTCTTCTGACAAACACTGGTAAACACCACTGTCTCCCTCTGATAAATTGAAGATGAGCAGTGCCTTTTCCAGTAGACGGTACTTGGGACTCTCCACTCTCAGCACATCATCTTTGAACTTCCAAACTACCTGTGCCAGATTGGACTTTTGAGAACACTTGAGTTCTGCTGTGCTCCCATGCTTGAATGTATGCTGTAGGGGATTCTCTCTTACTTTATCTGGAACATCAAAATAAATGTGCAGAGTATCAGCAATGATTCCAGTTTGCTCTAATCTGTACAGCTTCACCAGACTGTGTTACAGTCTTACTGGAAGCATGAAGATTACGGCATTCACCTCACAAGACCAGGTGGACAGCATGCAAGAATCTCAGTGGAATACCACGCTGCACGTGAAACATCAAGACAAACTAAGAGATAGGACACCTCAACTCTAAGACAGCCTCCACTTCTAGATAAAGTGAGACCTCACTGATCCACAACTGAGAGTGCACCTGAGCCAAGTCATTGTTTGGGAAAGATACTGTACTTGGTCTCATTTTATATCCAACCAGTGCATTTTAAGTAAACCAGCAACTACAAAATATCCAAGAGGAAACTGAATTAGGAACTCTCTTCTGAAAAAAAAGATATTTGCACTTATGGCACACCCACAATGCCACCCTGTAAGTTAAAAAAAAAAATAACAAGCAAAGCTCTCATGGCAGTCCACACTTTGCTTGGATTAGAAACGAAAAGCAAGTACATCAAACTCTTAAGAACTTCTTTTACTGCAGCTCAAATCTCCTGTAACTCTACTCCTCTTTATGATCTCCTTGATCTGGTGGCAGCAGGACATACTATAAAGAAAGGACCTGTGGTTACTTGTCTTAAAGCACTATGGAAGGTACTTTAGCTGCTCTATATCAAGTTCTGAGTTCCCCTTCCCCTCTCACCATAAAACCAGCTTTTTTTTTGGAATCATTTAATCTGATCTAGCAGCAATAACCAAGCACTTGTCAAAGCTCACAGTAGAATGTCAAATGCTGCATCAAAGAGACAGAGGCCTCTGCAATAGAAATACTTATGGTATTGCTTTCATTCACAAGTCACTGTTGAGGTGCCCACATCCATTTCAGGGGGTTGTGCACTGCACACTGAAATGCGTACAAACACAGACAGTTTTTAAGACAACATGCAGGTCATATAGACGCTCAAATATTCAAAGCAGAATCCCATACCTATTTAAATGTAAATGAATGTCCAGATAATCACAAAAGCAAAGCTGAACTAAACAGAACTCTTTCACCACTCCACCTAGACATATGAAGGAGCTCTTCAGAGACTAACTCACCAGAACAAGAAGATGCATCTCCACCTATGTTTTGAATCCAGTTCCTGTAAAAGGAAGTCCAACCATTACAACTTCAAATCTTGTTTCCTAAAGTCTGCCCATCCCCTTGTACTAAGTAAGAGTCATCTAAACAGAACTAACAGACATAAATGGATAGGAAAAAGTCTGTATTTGAAAACATTCCATTTTTAAAATTCCAATTGTAACTGATTGTAACTGTAAGGTAATCAAAGGATACTATTACCTTTCCATTTCACTTTCTTTAAAAATATCAGTGCAGGAAGCTTCAAGGGGTTTCCAAGCACAGTAAGGATCCCTTGCTAAAACACAGTCAACACAAGTGGTGTACTTGTCACAGAATGCCACTGGAGACTGCACCACACCAGAATTCGAACCAGCAAAGAGGTATCTTCTGCCCTAAAGAAAACAAAGCATAACAAAAAAAATCACAGCCACTTTCTCAAACCCAAACAATCCAATTCATGGAACAATTTAAATATTATTAAAGAGCTGCATACATACAGCCATTTTTGTAAAAAAGTGGTGCCTGAGGAGAATCAGCATTTGACTAGCTTTTATTTCTAGACAGTTATCTTGGAAATACTGCAGCAGTGCTGGGACTGCAAAAAGACAACAAAAAACTGAAACAGGTATGTGGAAAGTAATCATGTCGAACTATGACTTTTATCACACTGTTTTTCCAGAAACATGAATGCAATAATCCCTCTGTGAGGCCAGGCAAGCCTGTGCTGTTTACAAGGCTGCAGTTGGCACAGGCAAGACTGAGCAGGCAAGGCTTGCTCTGTGCAGGACCTGATCCTGTTAACCCAAAGCAGCCCTACTGCTTTCAGCTCTTCAGCCAGCCAGTCTCTGCAGCCACATCAGCATCACCCTTATCAGAGTCAAATGCTTCTTATGAAAGAACACTGGCAGTATTCAAAGGAAACAGCACTGGCAAGACACCTAGGAGAAGGAATGGCTGTTGAACCATTGCTGCTGGGGATCCCAAATCCCCCAAGTTTGACTCAGAGTCTGACTGTGAGCACCACACTCATCCATATTATAAAAGGCAAGCAGCTGCTGTATTTCACTCACCTGCTTTAGAGCTCAGGGAAAATGTTGGCTAAAGGTACACTGGGACTTTCCATATTATCAGGCAAAGCCTCAAGAAAAGGACCTGTTCTGCAACCCCAAACCACCGTGACTGACCTACTTCTCCTTTTGAGAGGCTCTGCATAGAAAGATGAATGGCACACCCCACCTCGGCAGTGAGCTGGCTTCATGCTGAGCAGAACACCAAGCACGTTTATCAGCACCCTACTGCAGTTGTCAGGCACGTGAGCTGGATCCAAGCACAGAATGGCTTTTCCTGTACAGCAGCCATACCAATCTCAGTACCCAGAAATGCACTCAGGGTCATGTCTGCAGTGAGACTGCTTGACTCCAGCAGGATGTGTATGGTCACAAAGTGATGAGCAGACATACAAGGGAAGATTTAAAGTACAGAAACATTCTTCAAAAATCTCACATTCAGGTGCAGACATTTGGTCTTGACATCATAAACACCCTGAGGAAAAGAACTGACAGAGCATCTTAGGGCTGAATTTAGGTTTTGGGGCTCACTGATGCTCTGCTCTTTCAACTAAGGATGTAAGGAGGTTCTGCCATGAGAACTCGGAACAGGTCAGTCTCTTTAATGCAATGATCATGAGGAAGTCTCTAGAGGAAGCTGCAAGACCAAGCACAAATTAGTTTGAATCCTTCTTGCATATAGAGTGTGCAACCAACTTTCAAGGAAAATCTTGGCATTAGAAAATGCAAGATAAAACAGGACGAAAAAAGAATCTGCTGGTACTGCTGGAAGATGCAGTTTGAAAGACAAACAAACGGTCAAATGCAGTCTTTCATCCTAAAATTTAGCATACATTAGTGTTGGACTGTGATGCAGTACTCATAGAAGGAAGTCTACAGTGTTGGAGACATCCAACTCCCAGAAATAGTTTCCCATTCTGCTGGAAGATTTCCACAGTGCACCAAGCACTGCTCATCTCTCTAGTGCCCTGCTGCGTAACGCTGCAACAGTGCAACACTGCGCATGGGTTGTAGTGTCTTGGCATGTTTCCCTGCTCATACATTCAAGAGTTCCAGGAACATGCAGCGAACTGAGCAAACCATTTAAAAAAAATCCAGACACACCTTCCAGTCAAGCAGGAGTTAAGATAATCTACTGTAGGCTCATCTGACTCTGCCCACCACCCTGCACACACTACGGTAAGAAGCCAGAGACTACTGAAAAATACGCTCAGAAAGGACTCTGACTCCAGAGAGGTCTAATGCCCATCATCAGGGAAATGATTACCCTTCTGTGGTTAATCCACTACTGTGGGATGCCATGACATACATCACAGTACCAGCTCTGTGATGGACTTCAGTAGCCACTGATTGTGGAGACAGAAACTTGTGTTTTCAGGCTGGGAAGCAACAGGAATCCCTGCTTGGGTGGTACTGTGACTATACAGTTACCATGACTCTGGCGCCTGACCTGACGTCCCACTCCTTATCACTGAAAAGGACCTCTGGTTTCATGGGAACGTATTGGGCTTCAGTTTTACGGTTAGTTTTATGTGTCAACAATTATACTTGCAACACAGAGATTTTCCCTTGCAGAAGATACAAACTGTTACTCTCCACTGTGCCAATGCAGGAAGCAGTGTATTATTTCAATTCTAAGCTCTGAGAGAAGTTTCTCTGTGAAAAGACAGTGCATTCCTTTTGCAGTCTCTATGCCATGCCTCCTACTGCTCCCTTTCTGCATATCCTTGAACTTAGCATATGGCACCTGGACCCAGAGTGAATAAATTCAATGCCAGTATTTCTACACTAGCCTTCACTACCAAGTGTGTGCTGAAATTGCTACATGATGTGTCTTTGGTATCAGGCTTAATGCCCGTCTCTTTCTTTGCACTCCCCTGAAATGGGTGAAACTTCATTAAGGCAGTGTAGGAATGATCCCACAATTAGAAGAATGGGTACTAGCACATTTATTAGAAGAGCTATCTATCATTACCTTCTATTGACAGGGCAAATTCTGAAACTTCGTGTCAAAGCAAGTAATTTGAATCTTTCTTAGCAGATTAAGCAAATACTTGTATGTGTGTGTGTATATATATATACACACATAATATATGTCTACACACATACGTGAGTTGTCAGTGTGATGTAGCATACAAAAATAATTCAAACATGTTTACAGAAAACTAAGCACAGACGTTTTTAATCCTGATTTTCGTTTGTCTAGCAAAAACATATTCTGTCCTTTATTTCTATTATAAGCATGAAAGGATAAATAAGCATGGAGAATGAGCTTGTAAAAATTATGGCATAAAGCTTTGTTCCACTGAGCTGATCATGTTGACACGCAAAATTTTATTAAATATCACACAAAAATAAAAGCTGTTTCAAAGTATTCCTAAATCCCTAAGCTGCAAGAGCACTTATGGATCACTATGTAGTTACAGAATGCTGGTATTGCTCCTAGATCCTTCAAAAGAGGCATTCATTCCTTATGAAACCCAGGAAATCTCACTGATGCTACAAGTGACTTTAGGCATAGACAGATACATTCATGGACCTGAAGGTCTGAGTAACTAGGGCCAGAAACCTAGCTCATGAACAAACTACATACAGTGATTATCCTCCTACTGTCACAAAACCACTCCAGGATTAAACCAAGCAACTGATGAATGGTGCAGGACAGCTGCCAGGTTTGGAGCCTGCAGCAGGTTTTGTGCCATCCAGCTGCAGCTGCAGCTGGTGCCCCACTGGGCAGACAGGACGTCACTAGAGGTCCTCACCCGCAGCTGCAGCAACGTGACTGCTCTCACGATACATCCAGCATGCAGGAGCCTGTGAGATTTGGGACAGCAGAAATCAATTAGCAATTATGAGTCTCTGTGCTAGAAGACTGTTGTCTCTTCTTAGGTCCATTTCCTCAAAACTACACACCACTCCTCTGCTAATCTTAACCCCAGGGATTTTTCCTCACAAATCCGCAGTGGCCACAAGGGGTCAGGTTTTTACATTACTCCATTACTGAAATCTGGTATCTTAAATCACTTTACAGTTTCCAGCTTCTACAAATGGAAACCAAGTGAGGAGCTGCATACCTCTGACCCCCCTAGCCCTTTCCCATGTCCACACACCTTCAGAAGCTTGCCAGCTACCAAACATACTGAAATGCAGCAGGCAATATGTGATTGCTGCAACATTGTAAGTTACAAATGCAGCCTTTGGGTCTATGCACAGCGATGGTCTCCTGTCACAGGGTCACAAAGTAGTACAAAAAAAGTTTTGTGAAAGAACAAAATGAGATGAATGCTGAGATGCTTACACCACTTACTGTTTTGGATGAAAGCAAGAGAGTTTGGACTGGTTCAAAACTTGGAAAAAGCTGTGTTTCTTCAATAATATGCATTCCGTTTTCATAGCTGATAGCTTTGTGCAGGGCTCCTCGATCTGAAACAAAAGAGCAATACGTTTAAGCACGATCCTTGAAATGAAAAGACAGGAAAAAAGCCTGCACAATTGCTACAAGTTGTCTCAATAATCTGCTTGCTGTTCAGCTTTGACTCTGTATGAAAGGCAACCATTAAACCTGCCATCATCAGGACCTCTGAGCAAGAAATAACATTTTGGTACACAAAATGACCAGTTGGGGATTATATTGTGTGGTTTTGCTGAACTCACTGAAGGTTTGCAGTTCTCTTCCTGCAATACTTTTTTAAAGCACCTAAGATTGTCCACTTACTGTGGCACCTGACTTTTTTTTACACCAGCTGGTGTAAAAAGTGGCACCTGACTTTTTTTACACCAGCTGGTGTGAAAACACCAGCTAGTGTAAAATCACTGTAAATACGGAAATCTCAAGAGTTTCTCTAAGAACACTAAAGCATCAGTGCATCACGAAAAAAGGTGTTTTGCAGAACTCACCTGTACCAATGAACATAACATCATAGATGGTACCGTTGAGTGCTCTGACTCTGTCAACTACAATCTGTGTATACTTCACATCTCGCTTTACTAGCCGAGGTCTGTCTCCCATCGGGGTCACTGAGTCATCCATTAGAGGATGATCTTTAACAAACTGCAATGTTTTGTCTGGTAAATTCAGAGAACTCATGTAGTTTGATGCTCTGGCTTCATTGTTTATACACTAGAAGGGGGGACAAGGAGGGGGTGAAAAAGAAAAAAAGACGACCAAATCACGTAATTTACTTGTACAAAATAAAGACAATTAACAGCAGTTGTATGAATTTCCTTCTCCCCATTATTTTGGCCAGTAACCACACCTGTACACTATTCTCATTGTAGCAAGTAAGGTCCTCAGGTCTCATAGCACTTTGGCTTCAGGGATGTACTAATCCCTGAGTTTTGGATTACATTTTTGTTTGGGTCCAAAATACATTTTAGGAAAATATTCCTTCCGTGCTCTCATGCATCTTCAGTACTTTTAACTGTCACTTCTTTCAGCACCAGCAACAATACGACTGTAAGGAACGTAAGGAAGTAAGGAAAGTCTGAAAGAGACCCAGCACTAAGAAAGTTTGAGTTTGCAGAGCAGTGCACTACACTGGATAAACATGCTGATTCTATTGTGACACTGCAATAATTGCTATATTTCTTTTCATCTGAACTAAAAAGTATATGATGTTGCTAACGTAGACTGAGTTTTATTTCCCAGTGAGAAGATGATTAACAAAATAACGAAATACAAAACCAGTAAATAACTTAATTCTAAATTAAAACAACCCAAAACCCAAAGACTTCGATTCCCAGATAAAAAGTTCAGAATACATCACTTGAGTGTTTTTCTACGAAGTTTTTACAAGAAGTAACTATGTGAGGGCAAACAAACGAATCATTAGTAGGTTCTAGTACTCCCTAGTCTGTTTACTCCTGAGCATTAAAGAAGTTATCAGAGCCAACATGACAGAAACTTACCGCACCAGGTCGAGGATTAGGAATTTCACCATTGTATCGTACCCACTTTGTATGAGACTGTTCTACTGTAGCGCTCTGCATGTATTTTCCTTTTGAGAAAACATCTTCTACAGTAGACAGATTGTATGCACACACTGCTGACAACCCCACGTTATTCCTATAAATTCAAGAAGAAGTTAGGAAAAAAAACCAACAAAACACAGGAGTAATTACTATTTTCTTGTAATAACCAATTGAGATTAAAGGGATTTATCCAGGAAAAGGCTATACCACACTTACAGTTGTGGGGTGAAGACTCCATATATCACTGGTTCCTTCAAAGTCGGAGATTTGAGAATGAAAACATCATTGATAACATTGAAAATTAAATTCTTATCAGGGATGGTACAAATCAGTCTGGCCTTGAGAAATGAAGTCCATTTTTTCTGCAAGGTCCTTAATCCTCCTTGGTCCCTCTTATGATATTAAAAGAAAAAAAGTGTTTGTGAGGAGAACTAGCATCATTTTTGCATTTAAGAACCATTGCTATATAGCATGCAACTACTAAGCCCTGATATTTAATAATATTTCATCTATAGCAACATCAATAAACGTTAACAAATTCACAAACAAAACAGTATGAAAGCCACAGGAAAATTGGTTCAACAAAAATAACGCAAGATTATTTCTATCACACATACAGGGAAGATGAAATATGAGAGTTAATGATGAACCATACTTTAGCATCACTCGAAAAAATTGATATGGGCAATGTGTCATTAGGAGAAAAGTAAAACAAGCATGGAAGTATTATACTGTCCTTTAAGAGAAATAAGCAGTATTACGTTTGTTCTGTGACATCAAAACTGATTTAAATTCTAATGCTGCAATATGCCTTAAGACTTGCCTGACACTGATAACTTCATTAGAAGAAATCTGGCAATGGCAGTTACTACCTTTATTAAGGATTTGCAGGCACCAAGGCTTAAGTTAAGAAATATTGACTAGAAATGTTTCAAAGTATTTGATAATTGAGCTGTAGCTCTGATACTTCTCTTATAAAAGGGCATATTGAAACAGTATTAATATTTCCATTTAATATTTTCATTCATTATCCAATGGTGTATGCAATTATTAAAGGAAATCTGCAAAATTTATTAGAACAATTAAGTATAAATGCTTATAGATTTGCAACCTGCCACTGATTTTTATTTCAAACAACTGTCTGAAATATATAATAATAAAATAAATGAAGCTCTCATACTCCACAATACTCCTCCCTTTTAAAGTGTGCACAAACTGTCAGTGGGCAGAGAGCCATAATAACAAGCCCCATTTAAACCTGCCTCCAGCTCCTTGTTTAATGGAAATCTCAAGGGCACTAACTTGTTATTGATGTTTTGACTTCCCTGTTTAAATACAAAACAGTAAAGTCAAAATAAAAATGGAACAGCCAGATAAATTTCCTGTTGGAAAAAAAAGGAAATTGATACATTCCAGTGAAAAAGCTTTTGTTAAATAAACATCTTTTACTGAAAAGAACTTTCATCAGCAAGACTTTTAACCAGCACTCCTGAGGATGGACTTGAATCAGCTTAACACACTGAGGTTTAAGCACAGCAAGCGTGACAGAATCAGGCTGCTGGTGACCACTTCCCTTCAGGCTCTGGCAGCTGTAGCAGCTTCACAGAAGTCCCATCTGCTACACCACAGTCAAGAAATATTTTGCTGTGGACACAGCTACAGTTTTGCTTGCATACAGCTACTTCAAAGTCACTTGACACACATCCTATCTGCTCAGCTCCAACCAAAGTTACTTCTTCACAGGGAGGTGCACTTGTTTAAAAAAAATTACACTGAAAACTGGGGCGACACTTTTTCTGTTGCTGGGTTTTGTCATGGTTGCTTTGTTTTCTCCCAGAGAGGAGCAGAACCTTCATATGTACTGAAATCTCACAACTGTGCAAAATTAAATCAAGTATTTATTTACAAAGCAACCATTAGGCTTTCTCAGTTCTAATGAACTGATTGGAACTGCTCATTCATTAAGATTCACTGAACTCCAACACCTCCATTTACCTGGCAGTAAGTCCACAATAATGAATGCTTTTTAACATGCACACACAAGATTCTAAGAGATAGAGTAAAAGTAAACTGAACTATCTCCCACCTTGCAGACTCTAGCTATTCTTGGAATCATCAATTTTCCAACAAATTCATACTCCACAGACACCTCAGTGAAAAAGAAGTATATCTTGTCGTCTTCTCCATCTGTGCTGTTTGGATCTGCTCTTATCACATCAGCAAAAACAAAGTTGGGCTCTACACATACAAATAGAAGAATTTTCTGTTATATACGTGACTACTTACTTGATGCCCTCAAAGACCCTCAGAAGTTGTCTCTCACCCAAACTCCACACTGCATTTACCTCCTCTCCACTCACTGACCTGCTTACAGAGTTTGCTGTTCATAATACGAATAGGATTTCTAAAAAAACACCAAACCACTAAAAACCAACCTGAAAGAGAAAAAAAACCCAAACCCCACAAAACCTATGTGAAAGCACTAAGATAACTGAGAGATCTCTATGATCTGACAGCTCATTACTTCAGCATTCTTCAGCCCACACTCAAATGTGGTTTTCTAATGGGCCTGGAGAGGTAACCCTCCCTTTCCTGCCTCTCCTCTATTTCAGCCATTAGCTGAAGCACTAAAATGACAGTGCCATTACAACATGTATTACAAAACTCAGAATCCTGTGCTTTTTGGACAATGATCATGATTTTGGTCCTTTCTGGCACAAAGCCTCAAACCTCTGAGCATTCAAAAAAACCAGTGAATTTCGAAATTCAGGAATTTAAAGCATCAAGAACCATGATCGGCTCAATTTGAGAACCAAATCAAGACCAAAACCATTCAATTCCTTACCGTATCATAACTAAGCTGCATTATTGCAAGGATGAACAAGCAGATAAGAAATAAATTGCTAATATCAAGTTGAAGCATGTATATTCTGAAGCTGTTTTCACCATCAATGCTGACAGAAATCCTGAAATTTCAAAATAAAATCTCTTGATGGCATGCATGAGGATACACACTCACAGTGTATGCCAGTAAAACAAAATCCATCTCTTTGAGACACCAGACAATTACTCCTTACCCAGGTCAGACACTTAAACCCTGTACGTGTGATGTTGAAGAAGGAAAAGTAACTTGTTTGGGCCAGTTCTTGTGCCCACTTACCATTAAGCCAAGGAATTGCATACTCTGTTCTCAGAGGGCTCTGATGAGAGTGCCGTGAAATAATAGGTTCACTTCCCAAGAAATTGTAAGAAGTCCCAGAATAAAGCTCCTCATCTTCAACACAAAACCAAATATATTAGAACTTATGGACCGGATACCATAAACAGTACATAAATATTTTTTGAGTCTATGTAAGTTTTAACTTCCCACAAGAAAAGGTAAACATAGATTTCCTCTGAATTGCCCTAGACGTGTCTTTTATGTTTACATTTCTGCCCATCATTCTCAAGCCTAACACTTCCACACTTGGATTTATTATCACTATTGCTCTAACATGAGAACTGACAAAAGTCAATGTCATTTTTGTGGTACTTTAACACTTAACATGAAAACCTACAGTTTATGTTAAAACATGAAAATTTACTTAAATGCATCAGAAGTCTGGAATTATTTGCCCCTCTTTCTATGCCACCATTACTCAAATTTGACTTGTACAAATTTAGGCATAATGCAGAGAGCATGTTCTTTTTTTCTTATTTCCTGCTTCATGCTATATTGAGCTTCTCTCTTCTGATCTTGAGACACACAAGTAAAGCCACAAATTCTGGCTTCCCCAAATTAGGATTTCAGGGGTGTCTTTCCATGCAGTAAGTACATTCACAATAAATATCTCGCTTCCCTATTCTGTTGCATGTCTTCAGGACAGCTAACAATACTACTTGTTATATTTACTGAAATGACAGTAATTGATACTACAACAAGGGCAGTCTAAATACATTTAGACTATCTGGACTAAATATGTTTAACATCTGGAAATATAGTTTGAAAACTGGTATTTCAGAAGTTGCTTCCAAAACAACCTAGAGTTTGAAGTTCTCTTTTTAAAGAGCATGCTTAGGGTGACTATGGAAGTATTTTACTGTCTATACAGATACACAAGACAACAAAATACGGATGCAAGCTACCGTTTTGATGACAGACAGGAGAGTGACAGTAGGAAAGATACAACACTCTTAAACATAAGAACGAAGAATGCAGAGTCTGAACTTACCAACCATAACAGACGTGTAGCTTTGAGCAGGATCAAATGGACATCTGCCCTTACCATCTTCATTTTTACCTCCAAGTTCAAATGAAATTAAATTCTGTTGAAAACCACAAAATAACTGTTGGCACTTTTTTCTTTCAGTCACTCAACTTGTGCAAAGTTAGCTAAAAACTAAACACTAAATAATGGGCTATATCATCAACTTCCAGCATCAAAAGCATTTTGTGTAAAATTACAGAACACATATGTGTTTTCAGAAAATCTTATCAAGTCCCAAAGACAGAGAAGAAATGTGATCCTGTAATTTGTGAGGGTGTAAGCTGAAAAGAGCAAAAGGTGAAAAGTTAAATCCAGACAGACCTCAAAAAGACCACACAAAAAAGCTAGACAGCAGGAAAGGCAGAGAAGTTAACTGATACACAGAAAGAGCCTGAAAAAAATGGAGAGTCTTAGAAATCAAGAAGGCTTTCTGAGGTGGATTAAGCAATTTCTGAGATGATGTTAAATTTATGAGAAAGGGCATAATCCAACTAGGCTTTAAAAAGCAACAGAGTACTTTGGCTTCTAGTTTATAAATCCCCTACAAATCAAGAGAATGAGGATCAGAAAGCTGAAATGTAGCCACAGTCCTGGGGAAGTAATCAGTTACATTACTATGTAATGAAGGTACTGGAAGCTAAAGGCACAAAGAATTACAAGATTTCTCAATTTTCAAATTGCTAAGAGCTGCAGTAAGGAAATTATACAAGAGTCAGCAGCGAGAAAAGGGAGTTTTAATTTTGTGCCAAGACTTCAGTTTGAAGGATTCAGCACTACAAATCTTAGGCACAGCCAGGAGCAGAGACAAGCAGAGACAGGAATCTGAGAAATTTCAGGGAGATTCAGTAATGGATGGAAGTTGCAAACAATGTAAATTCAGTTTTAGTAACTGGTTTCATGCTAATGCACAATACATAAAGAAGTATAAAAGCTAAGAAAAAGTGTATCTGCAGTTAGACAAGATGAATCAATAATTCATTAAGTGTTCTGAAAAAGGAGCTGTACAGTTTTACTTCCATACTCTGCCATTTTGATGGGACAGTGTAATAAATGCTCCTCACCATACAGCCAGCAGTGAAGATGCAACAGTTTTGGGAATGGAGACTAACTCTTTTTTTAGCCGAGTTCCTTTTAAGTTACAGCTGTTGCTGGGTCAAAACACATGTACATTTCTTACCAGGTAATCACATGTTGGCTGAAATGCATTAGTTCCACACACGTAGAGAAAAGTATCATTCAGCTGTTGCAAGACACGCACGTAATTACGACACTCTGTCTGTAACAGAGGATGAGGAAAGGACTAGTCTGATAAACCATAGCTTCTACATTCCAACATAAAAAAACAACGTTGTGCATTGCCACTTCATATGCCACATCATACCAGCAAGCCCAGGTGACACATGGGTGACACCAGGACACCATCTCCCTACAGTCTCCAGAAGCTCTAATCAATCCTGCAGCAGCTGGTTCGCAGTGTGCAGCTACCTCAGTGTCCTTGCAGGACAGCATGCTCAGTAGGGTCCATCCCAAGCTGTTTTCTGGAAGGACAAGCTCCAAACACTCGTCCAGTCCATGGGAACAACTAGTTAAACATGAAGTGAGTTATAGACTTTGTCATCCCTTGTACACCTAGATGAAACAGTGACAGCCAAGGTTGTTTCTTAAGTGCAAAACCTCTAATATCCTTAAATTAGCTACAAAGCTTTGTCACTTCACAGAATCACAGAATCACAGAATTACCAGGTTGGAAGAGACCTTCAAGATCATCGAGTCCAACCTCTGTCCTAACACCTCAACTAAACTAAACCATGGCACTGAGTGCCACATCCAATCTCTTTTTAAACACGTCCAGGGATGGTGATTCCACCACCTCCCCAGGTAGACCATTCCAATATTTTATCACTCTTTCTGTAAAAAAGTTTCTCCTAATATCTAACCTATATTTCCCTTGGCGCAACTTAAGACTGCGCACTTATAGCCATCCTTTTTCTTTTTTCCCAGTCCTTGATATCATCCAAGGAAGCCTCTTAGAATCTTTTGCTCTGAAATAGAAAAAGGGGTTTGAGCAAAACCCTTACTAAAGGACACTATGAAAATTCCGAATAATAATGAAGTAAAACAACTCTAAACACCCACTCAGAGAGAGGGAAAAAACCTGTATCAACAATACCCCTTAATTCTTGCTGGTACACTGCCAGATCCCTCCACTGAACTGCTGTTCCATGAACTTTTTAAGTTTAAGCACTGATCTTACTACTCCTTCTTATGAGACAAACTAGGTCCTTCTGTGACTGTATAGGAGAAAACAGCAGTAGGGAAGAGTGTAAAACCAGTTTTCTGCCAGACAAGGCCCTTGAACAGCTGTATGAATGCTTTCTGCTGGCATTATACAGCATAGTGCTGATAGGTGGGGGAGAGAACTGCCCATTTAAGTGTAAGAAATAGTAGTAGTGGCTTAATTCCTTGACCCTTTTGAAACTATTACATTGTGCAAAACATCATGGCTACAACATAAATGTGACTACTAGGAGGTTAGAAGTACGGTGAGGAAAAAGCATGGCTGGCAGTAAGTGTGAGTTGCTAAAGTGGGAACAGGAGAAAATTAAAGAAAATAAATCCAGAGCTCAGTCACAGTACATATTTATGGGGTCTGATATATCCCACCAATAATTTTTGAGAGGACTTGTGGGGATTGACACACAAGTTTGCTAAACATATGCTCATGCATAAGAGGAACTCATATCCCATATTCATCATGGATGTATATCAGTATTACTAGTAGCAACCCCAACTGAACCGGAAAACAAAAATAATATTCTCTGATCCTATCCTGAAGAGGTAGACAAGGAGGAAACCTTAAATATCTGTCACATCTCATGTTCGAATAACGTATGGATGGTCATCAGTGGTCAGTCAAGGAGAAGAAGTAGCTAGTCAACGGGCGACAGCCCGCTCCCACCCTGATGAACCACATGAATGCAGGGTAACTATGAGCCCTGGATGTCGCATTTGGGGTTTTTTAACAGTGCGAACCAAACAGGCTGCAGATTCAAGGACCACATCCCGCCAAGCGCAGAGTAGATCTGCTTTCTGTATTCACAGGACTTGCAGATTTCTACTTTCAAACCTGTGTTAAAGGCCTGACCATCAGTCTTGCCCAGCAAATCCTTGCTTTACTGCATCTTTAAATGAAGTGGTGTTACACAACTGAAAAGTACATCCACATACAGTCAAATACCTCAAGTAAACCATCTCCACAGAGAGGCAAACGAGCAGGCCAGCCTGTGCCCTGGCAGTCATGAGGAGTCGGTGGGTCCCAGAAACACCACGGGACCCTGCCCAGCTGGCAGGTCTGGCTGCTCACATGCTGGGGAACTGTCTGAGCTGTCTGAGTCACACCACAAGGGGCACAGCCGCCGAGCAACCCAACATGCATATACAGAGTTAGTGAAAAAATACACTGGCCTAATAAAAAACCCCTATGCCCTAAAGCAAAAATTAATCATTCACTCTGTAAAATCAAATGCTGTGAAGGAATTACTGCAATAACAAAACGCAACAGTTGCTATCAATTACTTCAGTGAAAGCAATTCTGGTTTATTGTCTTAATGAAAAACCATTAACATTAAGCACACATCAGGGTGTGTTCAGATTTTCAAATATTCAAATAATAGTCAACAACAAAAATAATGATCTAAGAATTAAGAAAAAAAAGACTAAGCATGCTGCAGTTTCTAAAGCTCAAGTTAATTAAAAAAAATGTAGGAGACTGTTTTGAAATTTTAATTTCAAGCAGTTGGGGACTTTCTTCTTTTAACGTCACTCCTCTTGAAGTAAAATGTACAAGATCTTTCTAAAAGTTCAGTAAAAGTACATACCTGTTCTGATTTGCCCTTGACTGCACATTTAGTCCTTTTATCTTCTGTGACCTTCCAGTGTAACTAAGTGAAAAAACATGTAACAAAAAAGCACATTCAAAGTACTTTAATTCAATGCAAGGTCAAAATCTTGCAGTAACACACACAAGAAAAGGCAATCCTAAAACTATCCAGAGCAAATGCAAGACATTTTGCAAGTAGCATTCAAAGGTTCAAAGCCATTTTTTCCCAGGGAGGTGACACTTTCAAATCCATGTGCCTTAAGCAGAACTAAACTACCATCTTCTGGGTTCATAATGACAATTCCCCACAAATTGCTAAGGAATTTTTCATTACTATATGCATTAGGCAAATGCAACTGTAACTGGTTTAAGTATTTTTTTCAATTTAAAGTACTTCTCTATTTCATTAACACTTGAATAAAGAACACTTGGTGGGAAAGGAATCAAAGAAAATTTACTGGACTAATTTACACTGTACTGAGTACAACTTTACAGCTATGTTTTATATGCTGGTGAAAGTGCCCACCACCCATCAACATGTTCTTCAGACTAAAAATCATGTGAGCATGTTCCAAAGCACCCTGGGTGGGAGTCCATGCTGCACCTCTACATGTGAGCCTGTGTTGCTGACGGGATGAAAAGCAGGAGCCTGGGAAGAACCTGGAAGCAATACAGTATTAGCAGACTTCTGCCTTGGCTAATCTACTTTGAGAAACCAGCACCAGCATATTCAAAGTACTTCTCTGAGCAAGCTGGATCAGACCTGTCTGCACCACCACTTGCTGTAAGACACATCTAGACACAAAACAGAAGACGAGACTGAAAGGACAGGGCCTTCATTTGCAGCACATTCGCAGCCTGCTACAACCAAGCAAGCCCCAGCTTTGCTTCTTTCAGTTTACTTTTTGACTCAGATTAATAGAAGATGGCCCATTCCTGATACTAAGAAAACATGTAAGAACTACTGCTATAGATGATATCCACAGTCCCTCTTGTCCAGCATCCTGCCCCCAAGAAGAAAATACCCAAGGAGATCTCTAATTACTTTATATCCAGCTTCTCCTTCCTTACTCTCTTTTACTCTGTAAAGTCTTCCAGAAATAATACTGGAGTAGACCATACAGAGTAATTTCTCTTTTAGGTACCTATTTCCCTAAAATGCAATTCTACTGATACCAGGAAATTAAGTCAAATTTGGAGTACGATTTTTACATGGAGGATAATGTATTAAAAGGCATACCTCGTGCTGCTTCTCAGCAATATTCACTGCGTTTAAGGCAAAGATCACTTCCCTGGCTCCTACATATAGAACATTTTTGTCTTCACTTAACAGCAAGGTTGAATAGTTTGACACTTTTGATTCATTAAAATGTATTAGCTGGACCTCTGTTGAAATGGAAAAAAAAAATAGCACCTCATGAAGAAACACAATGACTTGGGGTCAAGCTTGTGAGTCATTTTTCCTAAATTGTCTAACAGCTGTTGGTAACTCGAAAACACAAAGGTTAGTTCAGACAACGCCTGTAAAAGACAAGGGACCCCCTCAGAAGCTTGATTTAGCAGAAACAGCAGATTCCACCAGTAACATCAAAATCACTTGTCCTGACTTTCTCATTCAATTTCAAATGCTCAAGTATTTCCTCTTGTGGTGGTCCCTATAACTCACTTCTTCCTTCATTTTTTTTTCTACCTGCTTTTTCTAAACTTCCATTTTCCACATCGACTGTCAGGTTGTTCCTCACCTTTTCCTTTCCATATACCAATCTTCTGTGGAAAATCAGGCCAGTCACCATGTTCCTTACAACTACCCTGAACAAATCTTACAAAATATCCTACACCTTAAGACAACTCTTCAGCATATTGACATAACAGAAAGAAGACACAGAAGCAAATTTCACAGAAGCAAATAAACCATTTGCAGCTTATTGTGAAGTGAAAACCAGAGATGAAAAACAGCATACACACAAAATAACAGCATGAGGGAAAAAAATCAAGATGAATAGAAATAACACAAGAAAAAGAGGGAGATATGAGAGAAAAGGCAGTGGAATGAGGAAGCACGCAGAATGGACCAGAATGGCTTGGAGAAAGATGACATAAACTGACTAATACAAAAGAGTATTTTTTCTGAGTGTACAACTATAACGTAAAAATGACTGAAAGCTTTTGTACATGAAGACACAAGATTAATTAAGCATGGCTTTTTACGATACAGATGAAAACAATGTACAATTGCTTTCAATTCTATCACTAGTAATTGCACATTTTCAACTATAATACTCCAGAAACATTAATTTTAAACTAGATTCTCGAGCATGTAATTTTGAAATCTTTTATCTGGCAGGAAAATTTTCCCCAAATGGATAAACTGGTTCGTACAACTCCGCTGAACTAAATTGGCTCTCCTATTCAAAGTAGGTTTCCAACATTTAAATGCAACAATCTTTAGCAGACAGACAGAGAGAGAAACAGCAGGAATGAAAATAAACTCCATTTATTTTGACTAATTTGGATGAGTCAGCAGTACCTTACTACACCATTAAACAGCAACTTGCCAAATTTTAACTACAAGATAGAAGCATCAAGGCATCTAAGCAGGAACTACAAGTCTTGTCTAGGCCACCCTTTTTAAAAGGCTGTATCAGCAACTCACTAACTGCTATAACAATAGTCAGGAAAAACACTTCCTACAGTCATCTCATAATCTGCTTATTCCTACTACATTCTTAATCTTCATCTATTTTTTCCTAGAGAATGTCTGCTCAGAATTTAATATCCTTATTTAAGATTGCTTCATTATATGGCCAATGTATTTGTTTGGGTTTGTTCAGTTATTGCACACTTGGATAAGTAATCAATTTTTGCTTACTAATATTAAAGAAGGACCCAAAGACAAAATCTCTTAAAATTTAAAGCATCCATGCCACATGAGGAATGGGGGGGTGGGAGCAGAAAATAGGAAAAAAAAATGCATATATTCACAAATGCAGCAAATAACTACTCTATAGCCTTTGCTCTAAAGTTCTTTTCAGACCCAGGTTAAATTATTAAACCAAAAGCTAAAGGATCCTCTGATTTCTATTACTTCTCTTTGCACTGCATTTGCAGACTCCTGGTTATTGTATTGTAAGATTATGAATATGTGCTGCAGTTTCAAATGCAAGAAAAGCATTCTTCTGTGAAAGACTTTCATATCTAGACACCATAAAACGCTGTCAGAAGAGGGCCAAATGCTGATTCTTCCTTTGCCTGGTGATTTATTTAGTGCTCAGGGTGGCTTGGTATCAAAATAGATTATTAGCTGGAGAGGTGCATTTTGCTAACATATTCAGACTCCAGGCAAAAATAATGTTTTTAAAACAAAATACACCTACTGAGCTTTTCCCTTCAAACAAGTTTCAGTTGCAATATCCTTCAGCTGAGAAAGCCAAATCTGGAATTCCTCTTTTAAAAAGTTCTGTTTTCCAAGCTGCTTGAAGGAACCAAAATCAGTTAACCCAGTGCCTGAATGACTTTTGAATATTCTGGTCCTAAGCACTATGTAAGGTGAGCAAAGCAGCAACACCTGACCAAGCTCACAGCAAATGGGCTGAAAGAACCTAAAGCCTCAGTGAGTTTCAAATGCCACAAAACCCCTGAGGATGTGGCAATGTCTCATACTACAATACTTAAATTTATTTTCTTACCTTTGTGTTCCCAAGTGATCCTTGGTACTGGGCCAAATGCTATTGCCACTTCTAGCAACAAACCCCAAATTGCATAAAAAGCACACAGAGCCATCTTCAGTGTCCTTGCTGTTCGGGGTTCACTGGGTAACTGCGGCAGGTAGCGCTTCTTCGGCAAATGAAATGCAGATCCCAGGGAGTATTAGAGAGCAGGCATTTCAGACCTTGAGAGCAGTGCAACAAGGGAGGCTGGAACAACTGTACAAGTACGTGCTTTTCAGCAGATCACTTCAAGAGAACGCACATTTTCCAGGATGCTGCATACAGAGACCGCCCACACGCTCCACAGGCTGAAGAACTGCTGAGAAGTGTGACTGAGTGCATTCTTCTGTTTCGCTGGAGAAATAAATGATGCTGTGGAGGGAGGAGGGAAGTAAGAAGTAGAAGAGAAAGTAAACCAAATACTGCCAAAACCAGCATTGATCTTGCACTATTTCTACAGCTGTCTGCATAGCTTAATTTGGATACAAAATATATTAACTGGTGAAAATCATAATCTTAAAAACACTACATGGCAAACAGGCAACAACTGAAAGCAATAATTTCAACCTATAATTCCAAGTGTAAATACTTTGAACTGTCAATTATATTTAATGCACAAAACTTGACTCTATTCTTTCAATAGTGTGTCAAAGAAAATCCCACCTCTCTAACAAACAATAAACAAAGGGAAGAAAAATAACTGACTCAGATCAGAGAGCAAAGAACATGAGAAGTGCAGCACTAGTAACAAGTATGGTTACACAAATCTGCTGTACCTCCCACAGTTGGGATCTTACAGAAGTGTCTTTTTTAGTTAGGTTTTCTATAATGCTCCTAACTCATTCAAGGTGTTTAGGCAGTATAAATACAGCTACAGACACAAAGAGCTAGTGTACTGCATACAAAAATAAAGGGAGAAGACACTTCAACAGTGAAACTGCTAGGTAGTCCCATGAAAGTCATTGTGTCTCTGAGTCACCTATTACTCTCAGACCCAGAAAGGCCTGTCCTAATAAACAAAACTGTTCATTGCTTTCTACACTATCTTCCACACGTCTCCACTGCTCCCATCTTC
The DNA here is from genome assembly GCA_013397725.1 of Rhagologus leucostigma. Classification (NCBI taxonomy): domain Eukaryota; kingdom Metazoa; phylum Chordata; class Aves; order Passeriformes; genus Rhagologus; species Rhagologus leucostigma. The sequence continues at coordinate 1,106,501 of VZTD01000823.1, read as the reverse complement.
CTACAACCACTCCTAAGTGAATATTCCAGAAGCAGTGAGTGCACTCAACAATTACTAGATTATATATAGGTTTTGAGGGTTGTACACTTGGGGTGGTGATGAAAAAAAACACGTTGTCCTTTGCAGCAGGGCACACAAGGTGCTAGATTTTCACTGTGCCACCACTGCCTGAGACACTGAGGTGACTCTAGTAAAAGACACACTACAATGCAAGATATAGCTGTAATACCTGGAGGTTATTCAGCAGGAGGGCAAGTGAAGGTCTCTTGGTTTTGCATGGCCTGGTTTTGGCAGCAGGGGGCCTTACAGAAGTGGCTCCCGGAAGAAGCTGCTAGAAGCTTCCACCTTGTCCAGGAGAGCCAACCCCCAGCAGCTCCAAAGACAGACATGCCGTTGGCCAAGGCTGGCCCAATTAGAAATGGTGGTAATGCCTCTCCAATAACATATTTATGAAAAAAATCAAAATAAAAGTGGTGGCACAGCTTTAACTGTGAGCAGAAAAGAGCAGAGTGAGAACACTGGACAGGAACAACTCAGCAGACACCAAGGTCTGTGGAGAAGGAGGGGGAGGAGCTGCTCCAGGTGCTGGAGCTCAGATTCCCCTGCAGCAGACCATAGCGAAGCAGCTGTGCCCCTGCAGCCCATGGAGGTCCATGCGGATGCAGAGATCCACCTGCAGCCCCATGAAGGAGCCCCACGCGGGAGCACGTGGATGCCTATAGCAAGCTGTAACCCTGTGAGAGATCCATGGAGAGAGGTGCTCTGTTCCAACGCTAGAGCAGCCGTCCCTAAAGGACTGCACAGCACGAAGAGTGACCCACGCTGCAGCAGTTTTGGGAGGACTGCTGCCCGTGGGATGGACTCACATTGCAGCAGGTCACAGAGAGCTGTTGCTCGTGAGATGGATTCACATTGGACAAGTTCATGGAGAACTGTCTCCCGTGGGAGGGACCCCACGGTGGAGCAGGGGAACGACTCCTCTCCCTGAGCAGCGGGATAAACCATGGGTGATGAATTGACCATAACCCCCATTCCCTGTCTCCTTGCTCCACTGAGGTAGGAGGTAGAGCTTGGGAAGGAAAAAGCAGTGGGGGGATGGTGTTCTTAAGGGCTTTTTTTACTTCTCATTATCCTGCTCTGATTGTGTTAGTAATGTTTTCAACTCATATCTCTAATGAGAGCCTGTTTTGCCCTGATGGTATTTGATGAGCAATCTCTCCCAGTCCTTATCTCAACCCACAAACCTTTCGTTAAATTTTTGCTCCACTGGTCCAGCTGCAGAGGAGAATGAGCAAGAGGCTTTCGTGGGCGCCTGGCATCCAGCCAGTGTCAAGCCATGACAGAAGGTTACAGAATCATTAGTAACATTACAAAAGAAGGGGCCAGTATCTGAGAAACACAGAGGTAAAAAGACTGTGGGGAAGCTGCAGCAAGAACATCTCTAAGCACAGGCAAGATGCCTCTGGGAGGACCTGGGTTTAAGCAGGAAAAGGCAAGGAAAGTCTAGTAAGTGCAGCCAGTGGATCTTAAGGTGGCCAAGTAGAAGATGAGCAACTACATTCTAAGTGTTTACACCTGCTTTACTAAATGATCACAAGCAAGATCAAAAGATTTAAAAATCTCATTTATTTCTACAAATCTTTTGTTTACTAAGAAAAAAATCCACACAACATTATAACTTGCTCAAGCTGAACCTCTAACTTAAATTTGTCTTGGTAAGCACTTTGGATCAAATGCAACTGTTTCTAGCAGGTCATATAAATCATTTTGGTTTTTAAGGCATCATGTTTTCAGTTAAGCTTACTAGGCTTTTTTGACAGTCCTTCATCCTTCTTGTTTATCATCATATACAAGTAATTCCAGGTTTTCCTCTCCAATACATTAAAAAGTGCCCACTCATCTGATTTACAAGGTATCAGATATTCTGAGGCAAGCAAACAGCTTTACAGGTAAGTGTTTAAAAAGGGAACAGTAGTTCAATGATTAAAGTTCCAGGCAGTTTAGCTATTTTATTTTAAGAAAAAAGCAAGGAAGAAAACAGAAGTTTGAAGAAACATCTTTGAGCCATTGTTTATAAACGCAGCTAATCCTTTTCTTAATGCTACCTTTTGTTACTGAAGAGACTACATGTAATAATCAATTCCCTGTTAACCCCTGGTTTTTTTGAGGGTTTTTTTTTGTTTTGGTTTGGTTTTTTTTTTTTTTTAAGAGAGACAGCCAGGACACCTTTAAACTATCAGTTATGTATAATACCACATAGTAGAGATGACTGCAGAGAAGACTTCCTAAGTCCTGTAAATTTTTTGGACTTTCAAATAGGATTAGAAAATATAAGCCCTAGTAAAGGAAAATCCTGAGTCTTCCTACAGTCACAGTTACATTCCTAGTCTAGCTCACCTACCTCAGAAAATGCAGAATGACAATGGAATTTGAAACAAATTACATTATCTTTCGAAGGAAACAAATGGTCTGGCTGGATCGTTTAGTGCTTGCTTTGCTGTGAGAACTGAGAACTGCTCTGGCTATACAAAATGGAAATCTGTGATTTCATTCCTATTGTACGGGGTTGCAAGAAAGGTCCTTTTTCACAATAGTAAGTTTGACTTGTGGGACATCGCTTGATGATCTAGGGCAAAATTTTGCATGTTACAAAAAGGAATGAAACAGTCTACAGCGAACATTACATGCCCAATTGTGCAAGACCTACTTTGTTCTCATTTCTGTAACTTTATAGAGATGAAAATGCACTCAGAACCTTGTCCTTTAATTTAGCCTTCAAAATAATTACTCTCCCCTGCCCCTCCCTTCCCTGTGCTGAAAATTTTCTGGAGTAAGTCCTCCACTGACATCCACTGGGAGGTCATCCATAATCTAATATGAACCTCTTTTTACATAACACAAGAGGTATAAGAAGGAAAAGTAAAAAAAACTTTTAAAAGGCCCAGATAATGGCCTGATTTCCAAATTAACTCAATTCCATCTAGTGTTCACTAGATTTGATTAGATCTGAATGTTTTGAATTTCTGAAAAGTTAGGTCTCCTAACACTTTAAGCATTGCTCCAAAAAAATAAGCCCCAATTTGCCTGGAAACAAGTACACTGAAGAAGTAAAGCAGAAAGAAACCTGAAATACTTGGTTACATAATTAAACTCTAATTAAAGTTACCACGGGTCTACTTTTCTGTAAAACTGTTAAAAATTTTCTGATGTAAATAATCAGTAAATCTGTAATTTAGGGACTCAATGACAATTTTACATCAATGTATAAATGACGAAATCAAGCCAAGTGAGTTTTCCATAATGCTTGTTATTTACTGTGACTAAGAACAGGGCAACTATAGAAGCAGAAACAAGCAACAAAACTCCTGTCAGTTTGGCAGAGCACAGCTGGAACCTCAAAGCTGGGAACATTCCCCTTGACATGTATAATTGTAATGCATGGGCAGAGAAACAGGCAGAAACAACTTTCTGCTCTCTTGCAGTACAGAAATTCAAAGCTGTTAGAAAAATTTCAGGCTGCATAACTGCTAATAAGGAATACTAGCACAAATTTTGAAACCAGGGAGTTGCAATGGCATATACAGAAACCATCTGTCTCTCTCATCACCTGTGTCACTGGGCATCAAAGAAGCAGTGCTTTAGTCCACCTTCTGGAAAAATGCAAAATCCTGGTCATGCAGTGTGAGAAGCTGGAAAACCAACTGTGGGAAGGAGACTGTCATCCTTCTCATCCTCCAGGACACAGAGGCAAAGTATGCACAAAGAAGTAGTTATAAAATTTCATCTTTCAGAGATGTCAATTCAGCAACCCTTACCAGTACCCAGGCTTTTTACACGTAATGCAACCCAGAGGCAAGTGTCTTCTTCCCCAGTCAGCACAGGAGAACTGGATCCAAGTGCGTATCTTGTACGCACAAATCTTGCACAAGTTAGCCAAATTCTAGAATTTCTAAGCTAGGAAATGGCCAATTTTGCAACAACGATTTTGAACTATTTTTTCTTCTAAGAAACACTTAGTTGCACTGTGCAACTTCTCAGTTTGGCTCAATATTACATAAACTGCTAACTGGATCTAATTTTATTTTGTATATGAAGGTTAAAACCAGGAGAATTTACTAACACACCAGAAACAGTCAGCATTACAGTTGGGATTCTTGTGATTCCCAAGAAATGATCATTACCATCACACAGCATCCAGACTCTCCCTGAAGAAAGCCAAACAAGCACTGGCCATCCTGGCCTAATTCTGTCACTTTTTTCATGATTCCCCCAGCCATGCTAAGCGTCCCCATAATTTTCCTCCTGTTTTGTATTGCGCTTTATTCTCCTCCACAGGGTTTATTTTTCCTTGCAATCCCTCACCTACTCAGTACTTATGCTCCCACCCATGCTGGCACCCACTCTTCTTCCCCAGCACAAGCAATGCACAGCTCCATGACCACAGGTGACGCCAGCCCTGCAGTGAGGCTGCCAGACAAAAGACCACCTTCCTTCAGGCTTAAAGGAAGGCCCTTTAAGATACATACTTCCCTACCTCTCCATCAAATCACTGTCACACCACTCATTGTCCAGGGACAGCAAAATGAGCACCTCACAATAAGGAGTAACTACCTGCAACACACCCTTCCTTCCCACTGCCAGGAGCAAAACAACTATGGCAGGTTTACCAGGCAGCCTACCCTGCTATTTTTAGATAATTAAAAAAACATATATACATTTGCAAAACTTGCAAGGAGTAACTTGTAAGTTACTATGATGAGGGATATGAAGCTCAATATGTGGAGACAGGAGAATTTACGAGTGAATTGCTTCTGCCAGCAGAAAAGAGGGAGTTAAAGGATTCAACTGTCAGAGGACATAAAATCCAAGTTCTCCCTAAATAACTTTATTTTGAAAGCTTATTAAGCTTTAACAAAATACAGGCCTGCTTTAATATTCATTGATGCCTATTTTATAACAGATTCTAAGGTTCCATACAGGAAAAACAAACCAGAGAAGTCCAACTGTGAGATTTTGATTAGACTTTTTTATTTTCAATTTTGTTCCCAAAACTGAAAAGTTAGCAATACTTGTCTTTAAAGTAATCAAAATTACACTGTGAGAAGTATACAAATTACCTTTGACAGCTGAGTTTTATTTACACAGTTTGTGAATTTCAGACCAGTAAAGACAGGTTGGTTATATCCTTTGCTTTAGTTCTCACCCTTTTAAAAACCTCAAGCACAGTGCCATTTTTATACAGTCTCATGAAAAACATCATTATTTACAATCCCTTAATTATAAAATACATATGGACTCATTTTTTCCTGAGGTAAGGTACAACCTCAAACTAGCAGACCAGTAGCCCTTTATGACTAACATACATGTAGAGCATGGGATTATTTGCATTTCAAACTGTAACAAAAATACTTTGTAGTTGCTAGATGATTAGAAATCAGACAAAGATTCTTAAGACAATTGGTGTGGTCTTTATCTCTACCACGAAGCCTGCTGGAGGATGTGCACTAGTGCTAAAAGAGGATATAAATTCTGAGGAAACAAATTCCCAGTTTTAGGCCAGAAATCAGTATTTTCCGTTTCTGCATGATAAATATGCCATCAAGCAGTCCTCAGGAAACTAATGCTTATGCTTAAAGAAGAGAATTTATGTTCATAGGGATACTTCAAGAGATCCTTTATTTTTTAAACTCATATTCCTGTTCTTTTACTACTATGTGCTTCTTCTGTGGGCAAAGATTACACGAAGATAAAGAGTTATGCAGAAAAATATGACAAGACAGATTAAAATCCTTGTTTTTCAGATTATAATGGGTAGGTCACTAGAAAAAGGATTAAACTTCCAAGAGCAACAGGAAAGAGCTATCTTGGATGCTGAGCTATCCCAAATACAGAATTCAAGAGCTGCCTGGGCATGTTCTAAGACCCTTTTCTGCCCGAGTGGGTACTCCCAGATACTGAGTTGTGACAGTGACAGTGCTGCAGTTAAAATCAAGGAAGAAAGGAAGTCCTCGAAGTTCATCTTCTCCTACCAGTTAAACATACTGTCACAATCAAAAATATTGCTCAGTTTGTTTCTCGTTTCTTCTTGGGTTCATAGGACTGAATAAGTCATTCAAAGTTATTTGAAGATGCCTACTAGCAACTAATGGCAATGTGAAAGTACCTGCATGTCTAAATTAACAGGCATGTATGCTTTAAAAAAAACTATCCTAGGCACCCAGCAACACTTTCAGAGACAAACATCTCCAAAAGCAAACTCAGTACCCCTTCATACACATAAACTGCGTAACACAGGGAAGGTGCAACCCTCAACATGACCTTTTAGTGATAACTAAAGAACAAGTAAATACAGAGTATCTTCCCAAGTGAAAAAACTCCTTTCCTAGCAAGTTTCCTGAGTATTTTGGTCTTGGAACAAAACAATGTAATAAATCAAACTTATAATTCAATCCTTATTTACATTTTTCAGTATGTACTAAGTCCCTAGTATTCTTGCAGTACATTTATTTGTTTTGCTAACAAAGACACCTGTAACAGAGTCACCACGAATCCACCACAGCCCCCTTTGCTACGAGGATGTACCTCTGGTTTCAGTGTACATACCTGCCACCCTTCGGAGCCTCCTGAACACCCCAGAGCTGGGAAGCCGTCAGAGACACGTCCTTTCTGAAAAGGGGTAAGAAACAGGCTTTGACATCAGTACCACATAATTCTGAAGCGCAACATAATTCTGATACGGGAATTATAATAAGTCCTCCCCCAAAAGTTTGGCTTTTCCAGATTACCAGGGCAGAGCATTCCTGACAAAAAACAGAACTGCTGCATTTGCATCCAATGAGCCAAGATCCTGACATTGCACTTAACACAAAAAAATATCAAGCAGACCTGATAAAAAGCAGACACATCAGCCCTTTTACAACTCATTTTGTTTCTCCTATCCCAAGCTGGCTGATACCTACTCAGTACAAAATTATTCAGCACTTGCATTGCAGTAGCAATTACTGGATACTGGAAGATATCTGATAGCAATTACTGATACTGGAAGAGTCTGGGACCCCTCACACTCTGGTACGGGATGTACTACAGAAAGGTTAGACACCAGCCAGCTCCACAAACAATTACTGTTACTAAATTCATATAAAGCAGTTTCAACACTCTCCTGCATTATTAAAGAACTGTATGATGCACAAGCTTAGGAAAGAGGATCTGGATACTGACAACGAAACCTGGCATGCTTCTATTTAATTTGCTGTAATCACAGGAGAAGAGTGGGCCACTCTGAAGCCATCACACCTGGGCACAACAAAGCATTTACCCAAGATTGTTCCAGGTAACATGCTTCCAATATGCAGACCCATAACACTGCTACATCAGATTGTATTTAGCATATGTATTTCCTAGTGTTCATCCAAGCACTTTTAGAAGACTGTGAGCCATGTGAAGGGATAGTGTTTTTTAAATGCAAGTCACTGTGGGTCTGAAGATTTCACTGAAGTCAACAGCAAGGAGGTTCCCAAAGATGCAAGTGGTAAGACGGTGCACCTGACAAAAAAATCTCCATTGCACTTCTGAAGGCTTCACTCGTGATCCAGAAGATTATAATGACTCACAAGACAGAGGGCCCAAAAGAAACAGGCCAGAGAAAATTACAAGAAACAGTTCAATACTGCAGGTCTCTAAGGAGGGAGAGCCTATACAGGGTCTTTTCCAGAGATCTTCAACGGTGATGGTTTTGCAGCCATCAGTATGGTAAAAGGCATCAAACAGCTATATAAAACCCACTTCTGCCTACAAAACAGTATTTTCAGTATCTTTTGTGTCTTTTCGGCTGTAAAGAGGGCAATCGAGTCTGATTCTGCCCACAATCTTTTTTCAACAAGATACCCCATGAAAATCCATTACCCATCTACGTTATTACCAACTGCCTACTTTTCACAAACTGTAGCAGAATATAACTGACTTATTTTTGATATAAAAAAACCCATCCACCTTTCATTCTGTTGAAAACAAACCAGAGCAGGCAAACTCTTCCATCATCTGATCAGTTATAAAGCTCTCCACAAACCAGTTTACACCAGATTATCTCTATGGCTGTAGCTACTCAGTATTTAAGTGAACACGTAAAATTTACAAAAAATTCCTGCTTGCCACAAGAGGCCATCAGTCAACATAGCCATTATGACTACTGGAGTTTTCAGATCCCAGTATGCCTCTTTATAGATTACTGCTCACATAACAAACTATAATAATCTCTTTTAGCTGCAGGTACCTTAAGGGAAAAAGAAAATTCTCTTTCGCCTCTCTTGAGAAAGAGCTTCCAGCAGCCTATAGCTTGTACAAGCACTTTCACTGCAACAAAGCACTTGCATCTAAATGAACAGCTACAGTACCTGCGAAACTCCCCTGAAAAGTCTAGCAGCAAATTAGCTAATCTGTATACTTTCCTGGCTTACTTTAAACAGCCTGACATGGAGGTTTTCAAGTCTCCACAAATAGCTCCAGGTTCCTGAACTGTGATCTAAGGTCACTGAGGACTGAAAGACAGGTAGACAGATGGCTGGAGGTCAGGTCAGCTCTCAGCCAGCACCTGGATCTCCACAGAGATGGGAAGAGGCAGCTGAGCTGCTGGACTTCCAAGATGTGGCACCTCAGCTCAAGAACTCTGCTCCCAAGAGCAGTCCATCCCTCCTCAGTGTGGTCCTTGGGAAGGGGCCACTAATCACCAGTGTTTCTGGCAGAGAAGCCCACAGATCTGGGGCTGGGTGTGAGGGTGGCTGGGCTAAGGTGAAAAAGGGTGATTTTTAAGTAGAGGCTCGTTCCTCTCCTTTGCTCACACTGCCACTGGCTGCCTGTCAAGACACCATTTGGAGCCATACTACGCACATGAGTAACTACTCCAGCTTGCCAGAAGCTAAGACATAATTAAGCCCTTTAATCCAACTTGAGTATGAAATTAAACATCCATGTAAGCACTGCAAGTTGGCAGACATCCTTCAGGTCCTCTTGTTTGACCCAAACCTCACAGGTGATCCTTTACAGCAGGCACCACAGGAGCTCCTTAACAAACCTTACACCCTGTCAGGTTTTGAGAGTAATTAAGTCTAAACCTATGGGGAAAAAAAAAAAACCTAAACTGTTTCTTCTGGCAACAATTACTTAAGCTCGGGGAGAAGAATTACACCTCCAATAGCCTGTTATTTTGACAACTGTGACTAAATCTTCAAAGATTAAAGAAAACACCTACTGGATTATAACTGAAAGACAGCCTGGAATACATTATGTAGAATAAAAGGATAGTCACCTTAACAAAAATTTTCATAAACGATCCACAATCCTTCATATATGTGTTTGCATACACTTTATTTATTTGAAGACCTAATATGTCAAATTCCAAAGTACGTTAACATATTACAAGGTACTTCTGGCTGTCACATCTTACTTGCATCAAAAAAAATGCAAAGAACAACTAACATGTACTACTTTTCTTTCTGCACATCAATTACCATCCAGATCAGTACCATTTCTTTCATTTTCTATTCAGCACATGCCTGCTGTAACCAGGTCCTAGTGATTCTAAATGAAAAGAAGAAAGGAAATTTAAGAAAACCAGCTTATAAATAAATTTCCTTTATTCAGAGGTCTCCTTGGGAGCCCATGGAGGCAAATTTGAAGTTTGAGAACATTTCTAGTGTTACAGCATTATACATCAACCTTAGTAAAATACAATTTCCAGACAAATACCTTGATGATCACAACTAGAGCTGTATTTGCTACTTGTATCTCAAGTCAGCCACAATCTATACACACCGGCTTTCTTAGAAAAGGTATTTTAAAAGCGTACATGGAAGCCACAATAAAGCCAACATACAGCTATGAGTAAGGCTGCACAGACAGCTGCCCAGTGACAGTGTCTGTCACTCAGAACTTTTCTGTGAATGCTATGTGTGGTTTAGAGTCTCAAATTACATGAAAAGGTAGCCTAGACTATAAACTTCAAGAACAGTGCATATTACCATCACTGTATTTAAATAATTGATCTGACATACTAAAATAACTATTGCTGACACTGCCATAACTTCCACTGCTCCCACCCACTCTGGATGGGGCTGGTGATTATACCCGCTAACCACCTGTGCAAGACACTGCGGGTGAAAAATCAAGTAACAAACATGCTACAAGACTTAGAGAGCAAAGCTCAAATGTTTTTTCCCCCTTCCTGCCTGCAAAGTTTACTTTTCATAAAAACATCTTTATTTCACAGACCCATTTACTGGCCTATCAACATCCCTCTACTTTTTCTAAACATTATAGGAAAGATAAGCACATGAGCTTTAACCTGAAGCAGAGGCCCATGCTAAACCTTGCTCTGAAACAACAAAGTAAAAAAGCCCTGTTAAGTCTTGAAAAGACATCTCAATCTAGCCCAAACTGTGCTGGGATCCTCAGTTTTAATTCCTGTCACCTTGGCACTCCTCAGATCTCACAAGCATCCTCAAAAAAGCCAAGAAAAACAGAGACTAAACTGGTGACAGAGAGATAAAAACGCCTTCTGTATCCAATGGTAAAATACAAATATCAAGGTTGGGCCAGCTACTGCCATGATGAGAGGTTCTGAATTTTTAAGGATACTGAGAGAACCTGTAGCTAAGCAACTTAACTTCGATAAAACTGAACAGGAGCTTTCATGATAGTATCTATGCATCCCAACCCTTCTTCAGGAAAGGATTTGAGTGGGTAGTGGATCTGAATCAAATTCCATTAAAGGTAGAGAACACAACTGTGTGAGACCCAGAGCCACAGCGAACGACAGAAGAAACAAGGATGCACAAATGCATAAAGAAAGTAACAAGTACGAGCACTTTTGCTTCAGATTAGTTTTTTTAAACCACCACTTCAGGGACATGTAAAATTTTTATGTATTCACACAGCCTTTGCTTAGGGAAAGAAACAATTCAGAAGCAACACTGGAATATTCTGGTCAATAAAAATCACAGTTTTTGAAGAGCAGAGATCACTGCAACCACCTCCATAGTCACCAAATTTTTTACTTCAACAAGATCAATCAAAAGGAGACAATTACTAAGCCTCTCATCATAAAATCCCATGTAATCCACATCTCCTTCTCCCTCTATCCGAAAACAAGCAATCCTGGAAATTATTTGCTGGTTAAAAAACCTGCACAAGAAGAAACAGCAGGTAAGCCTTCAAATCTTACTCTTGGTATTCAGTGAAAAGTAACAGAAAACAGAAACCTAAATTCTGCCTGTAATTTTCACTAATGTTCTTTATCAGATGTTCTTTAAGCTCCCTAAAGGAAAATCAAGAGTTAAAAAGCCCTAAAAAACCCACAAAACCATGTGTCTTACCCAAAAGACTATCAGCTGCTAATTATGGGGAAACACCTACTAATATCAGTAAAAGATGTTACCTATTTCCATATTCATTCTGACAACACGCCAACCTAGGAAAACTAAAATTAAGATCAACATGCTGTATTATACCACCTTCTTTCTTAGGAGCTTAGATCAAATACTTTATCACTTTCAGAGAACTCCATTTGATGCTTTTCAACTATATAATACTACAGCATTTCCTGTTTTTACTTTTCTGGATTCTTTACATAAATTGCATTAGCAGTGTTTACAGGTGATAGTCTGAATATATTTAAGAGAGTTACCTGAACATAGATTACAAAACACCCAGATTTCACAGTACCTAATATTTAGTATTTTTCAATGCTGTCTTGGTATTTTTCTCTCTTGCCTTGAGAAACACAAGGCCCCTTCCCAAAAAAAAAAAAAAGGCAGGCAAGTAAAAGACCTGAAGAATCTTTAATGTTCTTTAGAACTGAGTATTTTGCCATCCTGATAGTGCAGAAAAACCCAGTTATTCAGTATCAGACTCTAGTTTTTCAGGCTTTCAAGCCAGTTTTTAACAAAATACGCCAGTTACTGACAGGTCCCAGACTCAGAAGTTTCTCAGCTCTCAGAGGAGGCAAATACAACAACTACCTTTTTTCCCCACAGCAGCAGTTTTCAGTACCAAAACATCTTTGGCCAGTTTGCCCACTGAGAACACTCAACTTGTTAGGCTGTACATATCCCTACACACTGTCAACACCACGCACTGCTCAGGGACACTAACAACGAGACAACGCAATGCAAAACCAGATTTAAACTAATTTTAAAAGCATGTTCAAAACGCTACCTTCCTTTTTCTTTTTTTTCTCCTAAAGTTGTTTGGCATTAAGTGGAATAGAAGGAAAAAAGAGGAGTAATTTTCATGTCAACACATAAAATTACAAACCATTACTTCTTCAACTCCACAGCGAAATACTTTGCACCCTAAAGAGAAGCCTTGGAAGAGGATACCTGTCGGTCCTGAGAAAAAGCTTCTGTGCTGATAAAAACAGGCAACTTCAATTCAAGAAGACAGAGAGTCAGCTCCCCGGTTGTGTAAGACACAGCACAGCCTCCCTGAGGGAGCTGCAGAAGGTTTCTGAAGCAGGGAATGTGAACCAAGTTATTCAAAACAGTGGAGAAGTAACGAAAACAAAACTTAACTGTGTTTGGCTATGTAAAAGCCAGAAATAGAACCCTGCAGCAGTACTTACTATTAAAAAAATCCCAATTAAAATTCACAGGTGGAATTCACCCTTTTTTTGTAAAACCAAAACAAAACTGTTCATGTCCAAAAAAAATCCTAAAAAGCTATAAAAAGGGATTTCCTCAAGCATTACAAGTTATGTAAGGACATCTCTGACTTACGAACAGGTAAAATTTGTTCTACTTCTGAGTATCTTTATCTTACTATCCTGCATCACACCTGCCTTATCACACATGCCACTTTGAAATTATGTACCTCTCATATTCAATTGCACAAATCATAATGTAATGAGAATGTCATTAGAACTGGTTAGGACGATACTTCATAACGTGATAAAAACATGCCCATTCAATAGCAAGACAACCAGAACAGACCACAGGAAATTCATACATTCTTGAGTCCACCTGTACCACATTACCAGTTACATCTGGGATGAAGAACCACAACAACCAAATGCCAAACAGGTCTGTAATAATAATTTTGAGTTCTCAGTATTGGATGCAGAGAGGGGATGGAACCATTACCGCTCCCAGTGCTTCACCTGTCACTCCACAGAGCTGCTTCTACTGCCAACCACACACAACCAGCTTTGCATTTGACATGAATCATGCTGCCTGAACAGTAAAATCTGTGCAGTTTTTCCTCTATCTGGCATTACGCAAATTTAAGGTGGTGCAGTTAAGCCCTCTTTCAAAACACTTTTTCCTCAATTAATTGTATTTCTATGGCAGTTAGCTGAAGAATCACCATCAAATGCTGTCAATTCTCTTTCCAAAGCTCCAAGCTGAAGCCAGTGCCTCTATCCATGTGCTGTTTGTTTTGTAAGCTGCTTTTTCAGCAGCAAGTTTCACCACTTGTGTTTCTGTATGACAGAGACAGGGGTGTTAAGACTTACACAGAACATCAATTCCTTTTTTCCTATCACCCAATTGTGGCATAAAGTCATACAGGAAATCTTCTCAAAGCAAACACAGTCTTGGCTTCTAAACTTATTTCCACTGAAAACCTGATACAGAATAAAGAATTAACAACAACAACAAAAAAATACTAAAACCGGTAACTTCCCTCAGGTCTGCTTACCCTTGCATTAATTAAAAAAACAGAAAATGAATAATGAATAATGAAAATAATCTTATTTTTACTTTTCATACCCATTCTTTGATACCTGACTTTCGGACAACAAATGTAAAGTTCTATTTTCAGATACTACATCAACGGCACAAAGAAGCAATTCAGTTTTCAAGTTTTCATTGCACTGACACAAGTAGAGTTTGACATCCTCAGCTCTCAGGCCTGGTCTACCCCCAGGTAACTAGTTTTTTCCTCTTCTGCAGTATTCCACTTGCAGTACGAGGTAACTCATTCTTGTTAATACAGCACATTTAGGGTCTGTAGGTCACAGACACCAGCTGATAAATTACATGAACATCTGAGTTTTAAGACACTCATCATAAATTTAGCAATGTGCCAGGGTAAATGGCTTAAAACAATCATTCCCTGGGTCCCCAAAATGGGGCTGGGAAAAACAAGCAAGATAACTGCTCTTCTTCCTTACAGCTGCAAGATGTCCAGCCTGCTTACTTAAGCTGTCCTGCCTCTGGCCACTTCTTTGTCCTCTGGTCTCCATCCATCCCTAACTCCCAGCCCAGACCTGCACCACTAATCAGGGAGGTCAACTGATCAACTTTGACAGGCTAAAAATGTGCTTTGGGGAGGTGCTGGATCAAGGGAGTTTAAATCCACTCATAATGCCCCTTTCAGCAACCATGCTAGCTTGTGGCAGATTGAAATATAAGTCACTACAGAAGACATTAAGTCTGGGCCTTCCTTGGGCAGGGGAAAAAAAAAGCGAGTGGCAAATAAGTGTTAAGACTCACTCCAAGTCCTCTTTGCCTCATCTCAGGGCCAAAACAAGAAAAAGTGAGGAAGAGATAAGGCATCCTCTGTTGCGGTGCGTTATGGCCGGTTCCACGGCCAGCAATATCATATTGGCCACTGCCATCTCCCCTTTCTCCCATGTTTGGTTCTTCCCACAGAGGGTTCTGGGTTCCCTGATCCCCCGTTAGCCCACGGTATTTCTCCACTCCCACGTTATCGTCTATTGGTCTGTACCCTTTACCTGCCAGGATTCAAACCCTGTGTTCCCATATTATTGGTTGTTCATGTTTTACCCTGTTGTTCATGTTTTCCCCTCCCATTTGGTAAGGGCATAACAAGCCTGGTAACGGCTTTTTGGGGCTTCTTCTCGTGACCTCCGAGTTGAACAAACCTTCTCCTGCTTTTCCACTAAGAAGTCCCTCCCCCTCATTCCTACCTCCTCAGCGCACCCTCAACATCGGTGGGTTAGGCGAAACCGTGCTGGAGCTTCGCCAACCCTCCCACACCTTCGCGAGCTGCTTCCATCATCCCCTCCCATGTGGACGGGTGCCCAACGCTTGGTCACCCCGCTAGCTGGACACATAGCATCGCAGCAATCCTGGTCCATAAAAGAAAACCCTGAAGGACTGAGGACTGTGTATGATTAGGCCTGTGGCAGATGTAACGCAGCTCTCGCCTCTGATGCTGCGTAGCACCCACCAGGTAGGGAGCTTTCTGCAGGACTGCTTGCTGAAAAAGATGTTGAAAAGACAAAAGTGAACTGAAGGGTAACACCACTTCCTCAAGAATAAACACTGCTCTTCTGCTGCAACACCATTATGAAAAAAATTTACTTTATTCTGCCAATTATAAGTAACTACAATTCCTTCTCATCAGCTAAACCCTGGCCACAAGCATGTTACCCTTACATTTGCTTGCATATTCAAGAAACTCCATTGTCTCTGAAGGACTGGCAAAGATCACATACCATGGCACAACTGCATGTCCCAGCCAACCCCACTCAAAACAGAACGTACGAGGTCTAGGGTCAAAATTCAGAATTCACCGCACACTGCAAAGGTCATTTTAAATAGCTGAGATTATCTCCAATAGCAAAATGTAATTCATATTTTCTTGCCAAGCACCACAGAAATGCAGTACAACAGCCTTGAAATTTAAGAAATCACTATTTCACCATAACAGATACACCTAATGCAGACAGCTTCAGTGGCAACCATCTTAAAAGGTTTGGGATTTTGCTGTGTTTAAGGTTCTGCTACGTCAGAAATGAATTATCCTTTTTCAACCCTTGAATTTGTTATGCTGAAAAGTAACAGAACCATACTTCTGAAATAAGCTGCTAGTGCTTTGCACAGGCAGCACAGACATGGAATTTTACAAATCATCCTTAGATTATTTTACCACTGCTCACTAATAATCTTTGCTGTTTTTTAAACTATGTACAGCCAGGAAGTCTGCACTCTTCTGTAAGATATACAAAGAATTTATAGATACCACCAAATACAAAAATGTTTGCACAGAAAAGAGCTTGTTAAACATAAGCAGAATTCAGTTAGGAACAACTCAGTAGTGACTGACTCTGGAGATTAAAAAAAAAAAAAACAACAAATGGCCTGTGACTTTGGGATATCTTCCACAAATGCAGTGATTCATCATGTGCTGTTACATCCATTCTACAGGGTTATAGAGCATCGATCGTAACTGTTCCTGCCTCAATACAACCCTTGTGTTGATATTAACAATGCAAAGGTCATTTTGACCTTTACCTAGTAACTGGGTATCAGTCTGTGCCCACATTACTGCTTTCCGTACATCCAAAAACACAGGTGCAGATCTTTCAGTACAAGTGCTTTAGGTTTCACATCAAATTACGAGTGAGCATGTCAGGAACAGGATTAATAGAAGCTTTGCTCGCAGAACATTCTCATGAGCATTACTGGGATTTTAACTCCTACAAAGCCTAAAATGAGCTTTTCCTTATGCCAAATGAAATGCTGCAGAGAGAGTCATTATTACACTTGACGATTAACTTTCAAAACCTTGTTTGCACTATCATTACAGATATTTTAACAGGAGAGCTAGGACATATGCACACCACAGAGGCTCTGCGTCAAACTCTGTTGACAAAACACATAATTACTGCAAGTTTCTAGCCTTGGAAAGCTAAATTTAAGGAGTTTTAGTATTACAGAAAAGCAGAACTGAAAAAATTACATTAAGGCATTAGAGGCAAGATGAAATTTATGTGTTTCCTCCAAGGTTTAGTGCTCAACAGAGAAACAAAGCTTTCCTTGGCAGAGCTGACCTCCAAATGCCACAGCAACTGCCATTCATGTCTTATCTCAAATCAGAGATTCCCACCCCAGAACACTTACAGTTTTCACATTTCAAATGTCAGAATGGAAAAATTAGGTTAAGCTCAGCCAAATGCAAAAATTAATCCCAGACAAGAGAGCTATGTCAGAGAATTCAGTGGCAATTAACGTTACTTGTGAACCAGATTCTGCAGAAGTGTTCAAGCTGTTAGCTGCTTCCCTGTAACCTTTTATAACCCTCTGAGGTTGTCAGATACCACTAACACACTACCAGAAAATATGCAAAGAAGAACATCCTTGAGACTGCTATATCCTCTTTCCTTGCTGCACAACCCAGAACAAGGAGAGACAGGAGACGAGACGATACCTCCATTGTCTATATTCCAAGTGTCATTCTAGACTGCAAAATAGCATTCTCTTCTAAAGTGCACTTAATAGAACAAGAAACAAACGAATGCCCCCATACAGCCTATAAAATAAATGGGCCCTTTCTACATGACAAAAGAAAAAATCATCCTTCTACATTAATTCAAATCAATTAAACTTCCAAGTTGAAAGTTCTTTGTGGATGTATGAATTTTCTACACTTAAATTTCAATTGTTATGCAGCTCATTTGCTAAAAGTCTGGTGTTTTGTTTTGGGTCTGCTGTTTTGATTTTGTCTTTTTGGGTTTTTTTGATAAGGGCAGATTTAATACAGTAAACAAACCAATGACTCTTACTAAGCATTGGTTTCCTTCTCACTCTCCCTTGACACTTCCCCCAATTTTCTCTAATTGGAATATTAGCTTTAAACTACTGCAAGAGTTTATAACAAAACAAAACAATGTCCCATTATTAATATGCGAGCCCAGCTAGATAACATTATTTATTTGTGGAGTAACTCCTGATATACAGTTTTCTTCCCAGAAAACTATTATCTACACTTCTTTTAATCCAGAAATTTTTTTTTTAGAAACTGAAAACCACTGATCTTCAAGTTTCCTATATAATGTGCAGACTTGCACTGAGAATTTAAATCTACTAACAATCAGCTTGCTTTTCTTAAGTAGCTTTTGCAGATCTATTAGAAGTCATCCAAGGTAACCACAAGTATACACACTACAAACAGAAACCAGTACTCCAGATTAACATACACATATTAGCTGCTTTCCTACCGCTCCTATACAACTTAAGACAGAATGACAGATTTCATTATTTTTTTTGCTAAGAATCCTGTCTCCTGATGGACTGTTTGCTAGAAAGCTTCATTTAAGCTTCCTTATTCTTAAAGGCTAGAGACATATTTCTGCTTGGCAAAACACTGTCTTTAACAGCAGATTTGTTGTTCAGTGACACATGACAAACTGTGCTACAGTTTGCATGCAATGGTCTAAGTTGCTCACCAGCAAGGTCAGACAACTGCACACCTCGAGGCACAATACAAGCTGCTCCTTATTGATCACAAAACTTCTCTGATTCCCCTCTGAGAAAGCCTATAACTAATAGTCACGCTGCAGAAAAAATATAGGTACTAGAGTATCTATGCTCAAACAGCTTCCCTATTTCTCTAACACAATGAGCATTATGCACTTTACCATTAGCTCTTTAGAGCCACGGCACTTTAAAAGTATCTGAATAGGTTAAAGTTTTTTGAATTCTAACATGTTTTGAAAGGCTGGTGGCATATCCAACGTTTAAGTGACAGAAAATGGTTATGCAATTTCACTACAGCTGACCCCTCCCTCAAGACTGCTAGCAAAATACTTGCCATGCTGTGTCGCCTTAGATGATGTTAAATGGCATCAACCCTCAGCAGCAAAAAAAGCCCTTGCTTACTTATCTTTGTGTTAGAATGAAACAAAGAATTTAAAATGTTAACGTTTTAAAGTACTGCTCAAAATGAACTTTCTGCAAGACAATGACAAGCTTATGAAAAGCTAAAGAACTACGTTTATTTCATATATGTTTCAGCAGTGATTTAAAAGTTTCTTTTTGCTGACATTCACCTAAGTTCTCCAAACTACTCACAATGCACAGGGAATGAAAGATGCATCTCCTGCTGCTTCTCAGAGTATAAAAACTGATTGCTTCATTCTACCTACTACAAGATTTTTTGCAATATTTCCTACAGGAGTCCTTCCTGTCTAACAAGAGAGAGGCTCCATAGGACACTTCCTGAGAAAACATACCGTGAAAACAGTCTGGTCAGCTCCTGACCAAGAAGGGCTGCTGACTAGCAGTCGCTCAGACCACTCCATGGGTGATGGGTCTTTTTTCATCCAAGGCCCAGAATCTGTCATTGGCATTTATCTTCTCTCTAGTGCTCTGGTACATTTCCAGCTTTTAGAGACATGCGTTATGCTTAAGCTTCTCTGATATACTGACAGTGCAGTTGCCAGTTCCATGTCTGAGGAAGGGTGCAAAAGCCTGGGATCAGCTGCTTCACCTCCAAGCACACAGTAACTGCAAAAACAGAAAGTGACCACGCCTGGGAAAACAGCTACTCAGCAGAGCACTCTAACAGCTCCTAAGGCACATACAGGCTGCCAGGAAGCCTACTGAAATGTCACAACGGACTCAACAAAAGCTTCTTCGTGCTAGGGCACTTGAACAACAGTTCAAAAAAAGCAAAATTTTACTAATCAGAAAGACTTGAAGACTTCAGCAGCTCCAATGGAAAGAAGGTGAGAAGCCTGCCTACTGAGGGTTTTCGTGTGGCTTGTAAAAGTTAAAATTTGGATAATTCAGTGAAAGTTTGCACCACTTTCAGCCTACACATCTCAATGCTTATGTCACTTACCAAGTAATTCTCTCGTAAGCCACTCCATAAGGCTTCAGGGGGAAAACAAGTTTAATAAACATTATTTATGTGTCCCTTTAACAGTCTGAGGAGCTGGCAGCATAGCCTGCGAGCATCTCCCACCACTTGCCATTCACCTCCTTGACGCTCTCAGCCACTCACCACACTTCTTTCACACCTATCTTGACACCTACCAGAGCTACCTCACTCTAGCAGCCACTCTTTTGCCACCACAGGACTCCTCCAACTGCACCCAATGACCCACGCCTGCCGCAGGGTAGTACAACCACACTTTCAGTACTTACACGCAAGCTTAGAAAACACCCATCAATCAGCAAAGACAATCTCACGCATATGAATGCAGACAGGTTTGAAAAAGTGCCTATTCTCTCAGCAGCACTCTATCTGCTCTTCTAGCAGCTAAACCCTGTGCCCTAAATAAACCCATCTCCATGAGTTACTGATAAGTGAGAGATGCAGGTGCAAGCAAAGACCCCACGCCAGCCCCTCTACTCTCTTTCGTGCCGCCAGAAGCAAGGGCCAGGCGGACTTCTCCCTCCCACTGCTATGCAGGGTCCTGTTTCATAGTTTTGACTCCAGGATGACTGATAAATTTTCAGACCAACAAGCAACAAGAAGCACTCTCAGACAGCAAAGCACATAGCCTGTTCTTGGGATATCAACAGCAAAGACGCACAATTTCAAGGAATAAATGTGCCATCACTTGAATCGCCTCACTGAGAAGGTACTGAACAACCTAGAGCTGAAAGGTATTTTTCAGGTGAAATGCTCATCCAATAGAAAGTCTGTAGTCCTTCAATCCTTGCCCTCCCAGCTTGAAACTGAGACAAATGAGATTACAAGGTCTTAAAGCGATCTATTAAAGCAGATAAAGCAAACACTTCAGTGTGTTACTGCAGCACACTGGAAGACTTAACCAAAACAAAAAATACTGTTTCTCAAAAAGAAGAGGCCTTCACAGCTGCAGAGTACATGGAAGAACATGGCATTGTTTCTGTTGCTAGTTTGCCAAATTTAAACAGAAAATAGCAAATAAAAATGCTTAGAGAATATAAAATATTGTCAAACCCCATTTCAATAACGTCAATTGTTCGTAGTCCAAAAGATTAAACTCTACTGGATTAGAAAGGATGACATGTCACTTTTAAAAGACAGTTGTGACAATTATATCCATGAGACTGCAGAAGGCTGATCACCAGCAGAGGGAGGATAAGGCAAGTCCACAGGCCTGAAAGTCAAGTTACTAATCCACTCTGCAGACAATACTGTAGTCAGGCCAGAGTTTACAGAGCACTCAGACTCTTAATCTACACAGTGGATGCTTGCCCATCAACCAGGACCTGAGGAAGCTACTGTAACAATGACTCAGTTTTTTGTACCTGAAACAGAAACAACCAACACTGAATAGCAGGATTGGCATTAAGCACTAAAGAGAACAATACAAGAACAAAACAGGCACAGCTTGTTCGGGCAAGTAACACGCCACATGGTACAGTGGTGATAAAAAGTAAAAATAAAAATAAAATTTAAAAATCAGACAGCTGTTTCAGAGGAAAGCCATCTCGCAAATAAGACGAAGAATAAATTTTTAACCAGGACACTCTACAGTCCCATCATCACAAAGATTTCACTCAAGACAAGCAGCACCACAGGAGGTCAGAGAAGGGAGCAAAAGGACAAGGAACAGGCAATTGCAGTTACTCAATTAAGCACAACCTGAAGCTATAACTTAAGGCTGCATCCTTGGAGTGCTGGCCTTCCACCCATCCTGCTCCTGGGTTACTTTCTGCAGCAGCTCAGAGTAGTGTGAAGCACTGACAACTATATCAGAGTTGAAGGAGCAAATACTGGAACACCAGACTCATTTTCCTTTGTTGTGTATCAGGAAAAATCTGGAAACAAGGCAGACTCTGACTAAGAATTATTTGCACTCCAGTCTTAGCAGACATTTTATCTTCTTAACATACGGATCATTATTACATCTCCAGTTCCAAGGAAGCTGATAATCTACTCCACCAGCACAGAACAACACTACCAAACTAGTAAAAATGTTTTCAGATATTGGGTATTATTTGGTCCAAAGCAAGGCTGACCAGACACACAAGAGGCATCTGATCTGCAATATGTCTGCACACACCCTTTCGTTTGCTTCTACTTATAAAGGGCCTGTGGTTGACAGAAGCTAAACAGAGCAAGAGCAAAAGCAGAGAAATTTCCATGGGTCGAAAGATTAAACCTAGACTGCAAAGTGGCAGTCATTTCTGCCTTTATGAGGAAAAGCCCATAGTTAGAACAAGCTGAGTGAATTTAGTTAAATCATAACCACATTAAGGCATTCATCTCTGTGCAGAACATCCCAGGCTTTGCAGCTAACATTTCTCTATGTGAATGGGTAGAAACATTTGCTCACACAAGCTGGTTAAATGTGATTCAGCCCAGACGTCCGAATGGCTTAGCAGTCTTTGTTGTGAGATGTTTGCAAAACATCAATAAAGAATGACAGACACAAATACATGACTGAGTTCCTGTCCAGAGGACGTGCAAGGCCTGGCGTTTAATAAGACTACTTTTCATAGCACACACTGCTAACACTCACTGATGTACCAGAACTACGATTATACAACATTCAGTTCGTGTTCAAATGAAAGGTGAAAATGGATATAATCTAGAATCTAAAACACCTGCCCATTAGAGTCCCCACAACCTTATGCAGCAGTGCTGCACCTGTCAGCAACAAGGAGGCAGAGAGAGAAAAGACGTAAGAAAAATGCTGCCAATCTTGGAAAATACCAGATACACACTATGGGGTGGGATGAAGTGCTCCACTTACAGACATGACTGTGTTCATAAATGTGTACCAGGATAAGTCCAAAAGCTTTGCCTTACAGATAGTGGTAGCCCCGTCTGGAGATTATCCAGAAATGCATTTACAGTGGATCTGCTCAGATACTTCTATCACGATGGTGTCACTGTCCAGCTCTCTTAGTACCACATACAGTTCTGGAAAGCACACACACACAAAAGACAGCATTTTAAAACAAAGTATCATAGACATACAAAGCTTAACAGGAGAATCCAGGGTGCGAATAACATAATGAAAAACTTCAGACAAGGCCAGTAACACACCAGTAATTCATCCTCCCAAATACAAGGTCATTTTCTACTCTCATTGTGGAATGTATTGATTCTAATTAAGCACAAAATTTCCTCCAGCAATATGATGTCTGGCTCAGCTAGTTTCCGCGATGCATGTGTGCATTACAAATTTACCCGTAAAAAAGCAACCTGGGTAAAGCCATGGACTTGATTTTTTATGCAGATATGTGTAAACATTCACATATAAACTTCCACACAACTACTACACTGAGGTATTTGGTTCAGTATGGTGAAACAAACTGATGTACAAGCACCTTCATAAATAAAGGCATGCCCCTGACTCAATCTCAACCAACAAATTAATCCCAACACTACTGTCCCAGATTACCTGCTAGGGGCATTTTAACAGAATACAGAGCTGAAACCAACAAAGAAGCTTGATTAGAGCCCAAGTCTTCCCCAGAATACACCATATGACAACAGCCAAGCCTTAACACACTCGTTCAGACCTACCAGCAGCAGATGCACCAGTCCTCCTCCACCACTTAAAACAAGCTAAATTCTAATTTGTAATAAAGAGGCATTTCATAGACAAAAAAATGGATATGCAGTAATCAATACCAATAAATTTAGCATTATAGCAGGACACTGTCTTCCAAGATACCAGTTTATTCCTTTCAAATTTAATTTTTAAGACAATAAATTAAAGGAAACACTAAACTCTGAAAGGGACTAACAGCCCTTCAGATTCTCCTCCTTAAAGCTATCCCCATCTTTGAAGCTCAACAGACATTCTTTTGCTTGTAGCAGGCTATTCAGATATTGTAACTTGAGAGTATTTGCCTTGACCCAAACTTTAGAAGTTCTTTTTTAACACTGGGGCTAGAAGGATCGGGAGAAAATTCAGCATCAAGTACCTAACTACAGCTTAGGTGCAAGCAAAGCAAAAATTTGCTCACACTGTACACACGAAATTTTGATCAACACAAGAATATTGAAACCCTGAGCAACCATGCTCTTGATACACTTCTGCCAGAAGTCTTTATATTTTAAAGGAAGAAAATTACCTTTTGAGTATCACTCTCCTTCAAAAGTCCTTTATAACTCCATTTTGTCACATTTAGTTGTAAGTGTAGTTTTCCACTGTGTTTCCCAGAAAGGAAAGCAAAAAAAAGTGAAACAAAGGACTTTGTGGCAACGA
The DNA here is from genome assembly GCA_013397725.1 of Rhagologus leucostigma. Lineage (NCBI taxonomy): Eukaryota > Metazoa > Chordata > Aves > Passeriformes > Rhagologus > Rhagologus leucostigma. Next base: position 1,082,602 of record VZTD01000823.1, on the reverse strand, counting down.
ACAGAATTCTGGAGTCACAGAGCAAAAAAACAACTAGCAGAGATTGCCCTGCCCAATATTTAAAATATGCACAGAAAGTTTACTGGTGAAACATTCAGTCTTTTGTTGTAATTCGCACCTATCATTTCAGAGAACAGAGGCACCACTCTCCTGCATCTATATTTCGAAGGTACATGGACCAATTGTTTCACATAGAATTGTACAAATATTCTTTGTACCTGCCACACACTTAGGATTGCAATGTACAAGCAGTTGCTCTAGCCAATTTTGTTCCAAAAGAAGCAAGTGATCTCCTTGTTCCTAAAAAGAATTTAACGAAGCCATCTGCTCACAGTTCAGTCTATTCTAAAAACATCCTGCATTCTTTATGCTCTCTTTTACAGTTCACAGTCTGGCTAGCATCCCAAGGCTACAACCTTTGCAAAAAGTAAAGCAAGAAGCAGAAGAGAATTCCTAAAAATATTTTGTTCATATTTACATTAAAATACTTCAGTATCTGCATATATCATATGCAGATATCACACTGCTGACATTATTTTTGGCAACATCTGTATTTTTAAGAAAGGCAATAGACTAGTAAATTGGAATGCAAATTGAATCTTGGAATGTTTATTTTTAAATATTGAATAGATTATTTGGTAATGTAAACAATGTCCAATCAAAGGAGCTAACTAATCAACAATTTAAAAATACCTCAGTGTTACAACCTCATAAAAGCATAGCCAAGAAATTAAGAACTTATGTTAGTTTAAACTCTGTCCAACCCATCTGTAAAATAGCAACCAGGAAATACAGACTTAAAACAACCGATGCAGGGGCTACAGGAAAGAGCCATTTAACTGCCACACACCTGTGACAGCTGGTTTCAGCTGTCAGGACAGGGCCTATCCATGTGGGATGTACAGGACAAGAGTACTGGAAGTGGCACAACTAGGCAAGAATGAACCCGAGGTAGGTCTCCTACGTTAAGTTACTGCTTTTACACATAGCACAGATAGGGAACATATATTGACTTTTAATACTCGAAACCTAGAGGCACATTTCTCCAACTTCCCATCTGCTAGCAGCCCTCTGGCAGCAGCTTAAAACACGATTTTTCATTATTAACTTCTGCTGCATCTGGCAGTACAAATAAGCATTAAGTATGGTTTTCCAACTGAAAAATACTCCCTTTAACCACAAATTCAAAACCTGTTTCATTGTGCATCCAACACAATTCTGAAATTAATAGTGTTGCAAATCCATCAGGAAAGAAGAAAATACATTCATCATGGTACCAAGCACAATGGAGCCTTCAATTTTGCCTGGCTCTTCTAGATGACTTTCAAACACAATTAATGGTTGTGCTAAACTACAAACAGAACACCATGAACAGAAAAAAATACCAAAAGCCTGTAAATGGCACAATAAAAACATGTAACCTTGTTTGCAGGGAAACAGAACCTTCAAACACCAAGAGCAATAGCCTGAATATACAACATGCATGTTTTGGGTTTCATTGTTTCCACAGCCAGACTTTCTGGAAGGCTGGGGACAAGAAAGGGAGAAGAATCATTTTCAAATGTTTTTATTACAGCTTCCAAAAAGCATGGTTTCCCTGTGGGACTCACATTTAATGTACTAAGACTGAATATCCAAAATTTCAATAATCATCTCGTGCCCGGGAGAGTTATAGCAGGAGCACAGGACAGGCAAAAATCAGACCAAGGCTGCTGCTAAAAAAAAATATTTAAAAAATCAGCAAAACTCCACACCAAAACCTGGGTGTGAACATTTGCTCTGTTCTCACAGCACTGAGTGTCAAAATTCCATGCTCACAGTTCAGAACATATTGTCAAAGAACTGCTTCTTCAGAGAGCCAAGCCTGTTGTAGCACGACGAGAAAAAAAAAAAATCTCAATTTACAGGTTTTTTGCCCAGCTTTCTCCATAATAAAACCAGAATTGCGCCTTCCAAACTCGGCCTTTTCATGACCACAGAGCAAGGAAAGCAAGGCTGTAATTTTGAGGTTTTATATATGGAGAAAAAGAAGTAGAACAGCAATGTACTGCAACAATTCAGTAATTTTTTTCCAGCACTGAGATTCTTCAAAAGCAATCATGTGCCTACTGTCACAGCCACGGCTAACTCATCTGAAATAATATGTGGCTGACAGAGACAGCTCCCAAACTAGGCCAAAGCTTTCAAAGGGCCTCCATAACGCCCAACTAAACTTCTCATACAAGCCAGTTCTCCTGTTGCAAATGGTGCCATTTCCTCATTCTGCATGTGGTAAGTGACTGAAAAATAAGATTCAGGAAAATCAAATCAGAAAGCACCGAGACAGTGCCACAAGTGTTGAAAACACACAGCATTTCCTGTTTTAAGAAGCAAAACCAGTCCATAATTCAAAGGAAAATCGTGTAAGTAGGGTGTTTACTATACTCACTGATTTAAAACACACAAATATACCTCTCCTCCTCTGCTCTGGCCTGAGAATTTGCGCCATGACAGCAAAAACTTTACTAAGGGTAACTGCATCAGCCTCACTCTCTGTGCCATAAAAGAAGGCACATCTGCAGAGTGACGGCAAGATGGGCCTTATTGTGAATGAACCCAGCATGCTGCGCCCTCCCCTCCCTACACAGCCCTGGTCTCAGGCCAGAAAACAGGCAGCCAACAACACATCTCATCAGTGTGCAAAGGAGAAGCAAAAGATCTTCCCATCAAAGGTGGCATGGGAATCTGCACTTGGCTGTCAGTGGCTACCTAGCAAATTACTGTTCAAACAGCACCATCATCCAGCTCCTTCTCACATTCAATAAAAATTCCCAGCATCATCCTCCACTGCATACTGAACCAGCCTAGGCCATATGGAGAGAAGACTGGCATTCCCTACCAACATGGCAAAAAAAAAAAAAAAACAGTGCTCTCCCAAACACTACCTTCTTAACCAGGGATCCTAGCTGAAAGAACTAAGGCAGGGATCCATACTGCTGCTTGTTTCAGCACCTCTCAGATCTGACACATTCTGAAGTATATACTTTCGGGATATACAGAAACAAGTTAAGCAAAAATGTAGCTTCCAGGTTTTTGCTAGAGTCACATCTGCAAATGCACCTTTTTTCTCCCCGTTGTCTGGTGTCTGATCAGTGTTACTTACCAAGGATTAAAGTGACTGTAAACTATCAAGTGCTTGAAGTTTGCTCCATCGGAAAAGCCCTCAAATTCACTTCTTTGAAGAGTATCAGGCACAAGATGGAAGATAATTTGAACAAATATCAGCAGTGCATTAATGGAGATACAGAGATTTGCCAGCAACAAACACAGTCTTCTCTCCACCTCTGTCAGCCAGGAACAGAATGTCATCATGCAAGGGATGAGAAGAACAGGACCAGGCACACAAGGAGAAACATTCAGACTTTATACAACCAGCCTGACAGTGCCTGAAATGACACTTCAACAGCAGTAAATACGTAACATATGTATCAGTATGAAAGATGCAGAAAGCTACACATGCGTAAGTTTCTTCACCTTGTTCTTACAGACAAATGAAAACACTAAATTTGAAGTTTCAAAAAACTTACCCAGCGGAAAAACTAGGCCATTTGCTTTTATGGGGAGAAATAGAGGTGTGACTTTTCAGCCAGATCAGTTTCTAAATGCAGCTCAATATAGAGCCAGACAAGTTTTAGTACTAATGCAAGGAAACAAGTAAAAGCTCATTTAACTGCAGATTTTCAGGAAGAATATGCTCTCTTTCACAGTGCAGAACTACAGTTTTGGAAAGTGTTACGGTTTTGACTGAAATTCTGCCAACCAGAAAAAACACATTGGAAGCTACCAGACCAGTTGCTGCCCGGAACGAAGCATCTTGAATGTGTTCCTCTCAAGTTTGGGTTTCCACTGATCCTCCTTGTCTCTTCAATTTTTAATTGCATGTGGGTATCTTTTGAATCTCTTTTACGTAATTTTCCTGCTGGCAGCTGCACCAGAGACTTGACAAACTGTGAAGCATGCCTCTTTAGCTCACAGCACACACAGGGTTAATGCTCTTGCTAACCAAGTGAGAAAACACTGCAAAATACTAACCTATTTTATTTGTAGTCTGTGTTAACTTCTGTTTGAGCTACAATGGAGGTGAGAAGCATACAGCGAGGCTGGACCTCTGAGGCTCTGAAAACCCTGTGCTGATACCAGAGGACTGAATAAACATAAGTGCAAGTCCACAAGCTGTGCTTCTGTCACACACAGACACAGGACAGCACTTCAGAAACACCAACCCGAGCGTCATTGAAACACTGAAACACACAGTTAAAGGATTCTGATCTACAACAGTATCAACATGTCAAAGCTTGTAACGCAGGTGCACTAAAAAGTGGAAGATCTGGAGTTCAGAATAGCAGGACTCAATGCAGATCCCACCACCTTTGCTCTCTTCCCATCCTAGACCTTGTTTCAGTCCCTTAAGCAGACAGATAATGTGGGCTTCAGCTGCCTGCAAAGCCTCTCTCTACAGCAGTCAATGTGCGATGCCAAGCCTACATTACTCCACTCTCACTCCCAGCCAAAACGTGAGCTGCTCCCAGAAGTTTAATAAATAAATAAATAACTGAATGACAGCAGTCCCACAGTTCTTTTCTGTTCCCATGCTGATGAAACCTAGCAGACTGTGGCAAGGACATAATGATTTAGCACTATGAGAATATAATGATGCGTCACAAATGGTCAGCAGCAGGATCCAAAAACGAACACTGAGGAAGAACAGAAAGGGAGAAGTCACCTATGCTGAAGCCTGTTTATTTACTTTTGTCTTCCAACTTCAGTGACTGCAGAACACCAAAAGCCATTTTGAGTGCTGTGAGATAGAGAAGATAAATGCCTGATGAAAAGTATAATTTGTACCACAAGCTGGTTTCACTGCTAGGATAGCACAAAAAAAGTATGAACAAGCACTGTTAGCATGTTTAAAATTTGCTTGCCACATGTTGGAGACTGAAAATGTACCATAAAGGATCACTATGAAAAACCAGGGCACTGGGTATGGCAAACACAAACTAACTGCATTTACAGTTTTAATGCAAAGTCTCACAGCCCTCAGCCTGATGCAACTTCAGGAGGCAAACAAAAGCTCCAAGAACAAAAAAGCAACCTGAAAGACACAGTCCTGTGCAGAAACAATATGAAGTAAACTAATTTGAAATAAACTGATGTTTAACCAAATTCTGCCATCTCACTCTATGCAAGTTAGACTGGTATTCTCATCCGAAGATTCTAAGTACAAAACTGCTAGAGCAGCAGGTAGTGGAATGAGTAATTAATGGCTATCCCCCTCCAGATCAATGAACAGTGACAGACTGAACACGACACACGGTATAGTCACAACAGCTGCAGCAGACAGAAGATGCTTTGTACAAAAGCTGTAATCAGGAGAGTTTAGAGCTGCCAAAGAAAAAGTTAACATACAACTAAGACTTTCACACACAGGCACTTCATTAACCTTTGCTTTTCATGCTATCCACCCCTGAGTAATAGGTATGTGAAACTTTGTTTTAAAAGGTCTACCTTACTGTAAATGTAATGGGGTCCCAAAGAGAAAGCATTGCAGTTACTAAAACAGTTTAGGTGGGTACTGCCATCTTGAGAAATAGAACTAGGTCTGTGATTAAAGCTCTGCCTAAGTGTGATGGCACTCACTTGCTTCCCCGTCAGAAGAACTGGATACTAAGCCTGTCACTCTCTGAAGCAGAGCTTCAAAACAGATAAATCATAATTCACAGCTACTGGCACAAGTCTAACTTTTCTGCCACTCAGTGAGTTTTAGATGCTGCAACTCATACACCAGTCTGAAAGGTTTCCAAGGCAGACAACTAAATATTCCTGTAGCTTAGTGTATCACTGAGCAATGGGCCTCCTAGCACAGTTCAGACAAACAAACTGTACTAACAGACTGTCCATTAATTAAAGCTGACGCTTCCTTGCCCATCAGGCAACAGCATTCAGGAGCCATCACATAACGAAACCATTGTTAGTCAGTCTTTTACATATTCAACTGGAGAACAAAAGGTGACTGTTGTACAGTCAACAAGGACTTGAACTTCTGCAGGTAGCTCCACTTCTCATCAACAAACACAACAGTGAAAAGAGATCTTGCACTGAAAGAAGAGGTGAAAACTCTTAGTAAAAATAAAACAAAAGAGTTTCCCTGAAGTTTCCTCTTACAGTTTTTCACTGAACAGCACTTTTTCATAATAGCCATCAGATTTTAAGTTCAACATCATACCACTTAACTACTGCCATTAGCTAGAAAAGATAGTACAGAACCCCTCCGCAGGAAGGACAGTTTATCCTCCTTCCATTCTCCTAGGTCACTATTATTTAGTGCTCTTTTGCAAGCTTTCAAAAAAATGAAAAAAATACAACATTTTGACATTTGAGTATACAACAAACATCTAAAAAAAATCAGATATTCACTTCTTCCAAAACATTTGTGATATGACAGTTATTCTTCAGTAAAAATAGGACCTAAGAAATTGCAAAACATTTACCATAAGAAAAAGGTAAGGAAAAAATTCCTTTCATAAAGGAATGTAAGAAGGATTTTGAGTTTCTGTTGGTGTTCCATGAACATATACAACACATTTAAACACAAAAATCAATCATATCAACGTTGTTTCTAAATTGTGATGTTTTATCAACCACAGTAACTTCAAGCAGCACAGGTGGCACAATGTGAGGACCAGCTGAGAAGAGCTGAATAAATATCTTCATTCCAATTTTCATGAGAAGAGAAAAATGACGAAAGAATATCCAAAGCTTCAGAAACAAGTAAAGAAAGAAATCCTAGAATAAAATGAAATAGCAGGCTGAGACAAGTAAAGGACCTCTAATGGTAGTGATTTATTCTATCACAGCCTGTTAATGTCAGGTTATGTAATGAACCCACATGATTTAGGAATTCATGTAGGGAGAAAATGTTTTTCAGTTAGCAATATGGATCTGAGTTGGCTGATGTCAAGTGCCTGTAAGTGATAATCTTCAGAAAGTGACAGATGAACGCTTTAAACAAACTCTTAAAATTCATTACTTTTTATGACCCTAAGTTTATGAAGATATGCCTTAATGCTATCTTCAAAATCAACCAAAAGAAATTAGAATACCAGACATAAGCTGTAATTCTCCCAACTACCAATATTTCTTTTGTTTTCAAATATCTCTTCTTCCAAATTAGGATACAGATGAAACAATGTATGAAGTCAAAACACAAAAGGTAGGTAACACACCACTGTGAATTAGAGCAGGTGAAGGCTGTAAGAAATTAAATGAACTCATAAAGAACAATTATTACATGACGAACACTTACAGAAGGGAAGATATGGATGAAAAAAAACCATACAGCTAACAAAGTCAAAGCTGTCACTGAAAACTCGTTTGCCCTTCTGCGTAACAGGCTGCTAAAACCCTCCACAAGTCATCTGAAGTGAAAATCTGCTCTTAGAAAAGCAGTTCCCCACATACAGCCTCCTGCAGAGGTAGAATCCACTACCACTTTTCTTTTATGGAAGTGTGCTTTATTACTGCTCTGAAACACCTGCCTTCAATTTCCAAATATTGGGGTCGTACGTATGTTACTCTAAGGAATCAGCTAAATTTTTCTTCCCCATCTTTTCTATTTATCCATTTATGCCCACTATCCTTTCTTTGAGAAGTCACACAGGTAGTGCTTCTTGAATTTATCCCACTCTAAACATTTTTTAGCATTTTTCAACCCTCCATGACTCAGGTAATATCCTGTACTCCCTCACAGGCAAACAAGATAATAAAAGAAGACTAAATCAAGCTTTTGAGAGCTTCACTAAACTGATACGCATTTCAAGCACTGCAGATTAAAAACATACATAGCATCAGTTCACAATGGCTAAGACATTACTGATGCCTTGGAGTGGCTACCTGAAAACAGAGGCTAGACAAGATTAAGAGAATAAAACAGAATAAAGCTCCAAACTTTCAAATGAATCCTTGCAAGTGTCTTTTAAAACTGTTTTGAGACATTCAGACAATGTCTGTCCAAAACCTTGTGTTTTCAAAGCAACCAGGTTCAGAGCCAAAAGTCATGACTGAGACCAGCAGCCTCTGGGGTCTGTCAGCACTGGAGTCCTCTGATGTCAATTTAGGTAGCTCGAGTTAATGAAAAGAGAAGCCTACAGCAAGCACTTTACTGTCCAGAATGTCTAAGACACAGATAATCTTTACAACATAAAGGGCATAGGTAAGGCCATTTCTTGGGATTTGTTTGGGTTTGGGGTTTTTTTTCTTTTTAAAACAGTTACTTTTCAGTACACCAAGGTGTTTCATTAAGTCACACAACTTCAGCTAGTTCAGCACAGCTCCTAAGGTTAAGAAGCAAAAAGTTATAAGCCTTAGTGCACCTCTGCATTCCTTTTCCACTGTAGTTACATCACTTCATGCGGGTAAAGGAGGTGTGTCAGGTAGAAATCCTTCTGACCAAGTAAGGACCAGAGATAAGATACTAAGACACAAGAGATTTTTCTCGTGGCACAACTTCAGCCATGCCACGAATACATGTACTTCTCTTCAATCTGAGTCCAATTCTTAAACTGCTAGAAGACATAAAATCCTCTTCATCCTCTTACTCTCATCGACTAAAACCTACATAAAAGTTTGCAAGAGGAAGAGAAACAAATGGGATTATAAAAGCAAAATTAAACCCTTTGACTCCTTTCCTTCTTCCCCTTTCCAACAAACCTCTTGCCTTCACCACTCAGATTAAATCACTCATCTTAATCACCATCAGAACTTACCTTCTTCAGGCGATGAGAATCCCAATGTCTTCCTCTTTAACTGGACTTAAACATTACATGGATGAGAGCACAGCAATTTCAGGATGGGTACAAAGAAGCAGCGAAGTGAGGGGAAGGCCAGCCAGCTGCAACACCAGAGAAGACAAGAGTTCCCTCACACTATAATGCCCAGTGCTGCACATGCCCCACAACACAGCTTTGCTTCCCCACATCCTGCAGCCAGTTTGGCCACCATTGCATCTGGCTTCTGTCCTCCCAGACATGAGTGCCCTGTTCAACCACAGGGAGGAAAACAACTGGGAAAGCAAGGCCAGAGAAAGGGTCCTGAGTTTTCTACCTGCTGACTTTCTGGTTTAGGGGCCCATTTTTGTTTAGACTTTGACTTACATCAGAAGCAACTGACGTCATCTTGGTTCAGTACTCTTGGGCACCAGAACAGCACTGACCATGGGAATTTAAGGTAGCGGCTACCATGTCTGCTCTAGAAGGCTCCTCAACAAACCAGGCAAAATTATTTTAAAAATTGATACCTACAGAATCGAGAGGATTACAGAGAAGAGTTCAGCAACACCAAAATGGGAAAAGAAGAAAAAAAAAATACCATCCAATACTGTGTTGTAAATGAGCCCCGGAAATCATAGAAACCTGATGACCTAGATGACATGAGTTAGCATTCAGACAAAACAGATCAGTTTGGACAAAGAATACACATTAGAAAACCTTATTAACAGCATCACTACGCAGAAGAGACAAAGGCCAACCTTCACAATAGGCCCTGTCGCTGCCATCAAATACAAATACCCTAGAAAGGCATCTTACTAGTCAAACCTGCTATTTTTGCTGAATCGAATTTCTACAGATACAAAGAGGCGATTCACAGTTCTTTACCAACATTAAATGGGACATGGAGCTGTTGTGGCAGGCCCAGTTCCACCTCCCAGCAGAGCAAGCCCTGTGCCAGAGGGTTTTGGTTTGCTCTCCCTCCCCCTTTGTGCTGGATCAGAAGCCCGTCTGGACCCGTATGCTCACAAACCACCATTTCCGCTGTCTGCACTGTAAGCCAAACCATGCCACACAGCACTGTTCCCCAAAAACCACAGGGATGGTAAAAGATTGAGGATGCGCTTCCCAGAGACTCAGAGCCTGCTCTCTCTGGCAGGCACTGGGAGGCAGGGAGGGAGCAGCCAGGCACACGGAGTTACAGCTGGGCAAGAAGCTGACAGAGGCAGTGATCACCATGGGAAACAGTGAGTGTACAAACCTGGTAAGAGGCATAAATTACTAGAGATGGAGGCCATTCTTGTAGTGCTGCCAAAAGGAGTTGCGGCATTGCAACTTCCTCAATCATCAATTGAGCGGAAAGCAAAACAACATGCTTCCCACCCATCCTTCAGAGTGAGTTTCTCCTGGCCCCCTTCAGCTCCAGCAGCCCTTCCCAGAGGCTGGTGCTGGACAGCCATGGCTCTCCTGTCACACTACCTGAAAGCAGGGAAGGGCTGGCAGCTGCCCCTCCTTGTCCTCTATCCTTACTCCATGCCTTCAAGAAGGGCATAAAGGCCTCACAGGACAGCCCTGCTGACACTGGGGCTGATCTTGCTATGCCAGACTCCACATACTTAAAACAAAGGGGGAACAAGTAAGTTAACATCAAGATATTCAAAATAAGAATCACTGTCAAACAATTCTACCAAAATCTACTACCCAAAGAAGGGTAAGTATACACCTAATTTAAAAAGAAAATTAAGTCTGTGCTCTTAATAACCTTCAGATGACGTAAACTTGAAGAGCCTGCCATCCCAGCAGTAACTATCCCTCCTTAATGGATGCCCAGTTGTGTTTCTGTTTGGTGAAGAGTTTGGGTCAGAGCTTCCCTGGATCCCCACCACTTCTCACATCCCCAGTCAGCCTTCGGCCACCCCAGAAGACTCTGTTCACACCAAGCCACCAGTTGCTGGCCAACACTGCTCCAACAGCCAGAGGGCTCCTACACAACAGACACTGAAATAACTCGCAGAAGAAGGAACAAGGTCTACAGCTATCATCTGCCATTAATAATCCAAGACACAATATCAGGCAGTTTTACTATTTTTAAAAAGGGCTTTGTCCAACGTTAAACCACTCAACTAATTTATCAGACCCTTAAAAGGCATTTTATCCATGCTGAAAACATCAACTGATCCGTTTGTTTCACATTAAGGGTCAACCCTCTTTTCCTAAGGCATAGAAAGACAGCTTTTATCAGTTCACATTTTATACCTTGAAACTCTTGCCCAAGTTTTTCACCTAGAACCTGACTGTCAAATGATCTGTATTTTAACTAGACATTAAAAAAAAACCCCTAACACTAACCTCCACCAAACTTTTATCTATTTCTAGCTTTGAAGAAACTCTGCTGCCATATATTTTTCTAACGCATGAGCACAAAACAACACCATACCAACCCTTGTAAAAGGCGGGAATACCTTCTCCATGCCTAAACCCTATTCCACAGTCAAATGTGTTATCTGAAATAAATGCAGTCGAAACAATATGGAAAATTAGGAGTTTGAAGTGCTAGAAGATAAACATACACAGCATGACTAAGCACATTTTTTTCTCCAGGCACCCCTCAACAAACAGACTGAAGATTTATCAGGTCTATAGCAATCATTCTTTCAGGAAGATGATTAAAAAAGCTGCACACCATACTGTCTCTATGATGCAAGTTTTGATACAGAACGATTTCTGCATACTTAAAAATTTAAACATCAAATCAAGGAGTAAATTAAGACCTGTCATTAAACAGCTGTGTTTTCCAACACGCTTTTCTTAGAATTTTTTCACCATTCAAAAGCAAACAATACTCCCATAAAAGACTAACCACATGCTATATATATGTACTGTGTGAATTCTCTGCAAAGTGTATCAAACTACAGAAAGTTAACAGTTTTTAAATTAAACAAAAACTTCTGTTTTCTGCCTTCTTACCTAGTAAGTAGTCTGCTGTTAAGACACCTGGACCAGCAAACTTCATGGGAACTGTCACATATGGGTGAGCTAAAGCAAAAAGCAAAACAGTTTTGTAGCAAAACACCGCCTACTGCCTGTGAAGTCATTACTAAATGAAGATTCCATATTAAAATCAGCAACTTGCTCAACATAATGAAAAAATATAGGTTGGAAGCAGGATATTAAATCTTAGGAAAACTACTTAAGCAGAATGCAAGCTGTGAAAAAGCACCAACCACTGACAATAAAAAAAATGCAGAAAACATCCGCCAATTCATTAGTAGCCAAGTAATTAATCACAGTGAGCTGGTCAATGTTGCAAAGTGTCCCCAAAAGCCTACAAAGCCAGATTACAACACCCTTACATACTTTAAGGAGAGCCCTCCCTCTACATTGAATGTCTGGGCTTAAACGAAGACAGCCCACAGAACAAGATGCTGCCTATTGAGAGTGAACAACATGGTGAAAATCTGTGCCTGCACAAACAAGATCAACTACTAACCTGAATTAAAATCAAAGAGAAAAGAAAATACGCAGCCTACTCTAAGAAACTGTCAGCTGGAGACATTAGAATGCCAGATGCTCTTATTAAACTGATCCATAGCAGAAGTCGAGGTGCAAAGAGCACTGAAACGTGAGGCAAAGACATCAGCATCAAAAGACGAGGACATTGTGCAACAGGTCTCCAACACCCCATCCTCTGCAATTCCATCCTAAAACTCGGGGGGAGAAGAGATAGCCTGACAACCCATCATCACAGAGATGATAATCTCTTGCTTCAGGGAGAGGCGTGGAATTAAAATAATTCTCTCCTTTGGTGGCTGCCAACGAACATGACCTACAATTCCACACTAGATAATAAGCGAAAGAAAGCCAACACGTATGAAATATTTTTGTCAGCTGAAAGAAACTGTCACTGCAGTCAAGTCAGATTCACCCCTAATTTGTTGATGCCCATTTTGATGCTCCAGCTCACCACAGCACAGATCATACCACGGTTTCACCAACACTCCTCTTGCTGGCAAAACCAGCTGAGGCAGCTCCTGGCCCCACAGCGATGCTGCTTTGTCACTGGTGGGGCCACGCCATCAGCAAGCAGCACTGATGTGGTGCAGCATCAGGCCTCTAAGCAGCGGCACTACCACTTCTGAGGAAGCTGCATGGGAGCAAAGAGAGAGAGTGGGAATCGGCACAAGTAGCTCAGACCGGCTTTTCTGGCATATGCAATGGCAGTGGTGCACCAACACTGAGAGGCACAAGCCTCCGTGAATGAGATGACCGTGAGAAACACAAAGCACCACCAATGCCGCTGCATTTGAGTTGATCTTAATGAGCAAGTGGCAACGTCAGATATTTGCGTATGTATTCATAATAAAGAGTTTTACTGTGCAATTTTCAGGCTACATTAAAACAATAAAAATAATCACGGAGGAGAAAGAGGCAACTTTGGTTTTGCCCATAGTAAAGATGAACCCACAGGCAAGCCTATGTTGGGAGCAACCACACTGTCCTGCCCATAAGGGCTTGCATTTGTGCTTCACATGTCTCAAATCACACTGACTCCTTTCTCATGCAGGAGGAGGGCAGCATGGACACTGCCACATGCCCAATGACATGGACAGGCCATCACACCACTCCATACTCTATGCCCTGGCAGCACCACTGTACCACCACAGCTAGCCAACCCCAGGCCAGCTCCTCACAAGGTCTTTCTCATAAAGGTGCAGAATCTGCATGCACCAAGAACCACTGCCATACACAGGCAGCTCAAAGCTTAGGGTCCTTTGCAACATGACAATCAGCCCATCCCAAGTTGCAGGCATTCCTATACAACCAAACACTACAGCAAACTCAGCATGGCCTTTCTGCCTGTAGTACATTACAGGTATCAATTACCAGCACAGTAATACCATGTGAAAACCTGCAGTCACCTTTCTTGTGGGTTTTCATGCATGTGTTACTAGTATGCACAAACAGTTATCCCGAGGCAAGGGGCCCACTTCTCGCTATAGTCAAGGTAAAATACCTGAGTACCACTGCTAGTTGAGAAACCACCACCATACCTGAGTAATCTCTGCAAATAAAACAAGCCTCTTCAGTGTAGACTGTCTGGGTAGACACTGCTAATGAAGATGACGGACAAACAAAGGTCACAAACATACGAGAGTTTTAAATACCTGCTTTGGAGGCAAACCTCAGAAAAACATACAGGTTTAAAAAAAAAAACCCAACCAAACATATTCTTTATTTGCAAAGTACCGTGAGATCTTCTGAGCTTCTATACCTTTACCTCAGCTTGTAATTAGGACTCTCTCAGTAACATGTGCACAGGATTATAGATTTCATTCCCTCCCCACCCCCCCCAATCAAGTTTCAAGTTTGTGGACCACATCCAAGGAGCTGGTTTCTATGCATTCCTGAGGGAGAAAGGGCTATAGAAAAGTCTTTTATTTCTGCATGTATTTCCCAGAAGGCCCAACTAATGCAAAAGGAAATGTATCATGCTTCTTCAATGGGGGGAGGGCAGGAAGGGATTAACATGTTTCATGGGCAGTGTGTGCAAGCCGGGAGGGTTGAGCACTTCAGTCTGAGCAATTAGATGCAACTCTTTTGTAAACCTTATGGTACGATATCTGAAATACCCTTTTCAACAGAAAAATCTACTCAAGTAAATGTCGAAGTAAATTGTGCTGAAAAACAGACTATGCCACAAAAAGCTACTGTAAAGGGGCATACTTGAGACTGAATATGTACACCTCATGAGAATCACCACTGAAGCACATCAGCATCGTGAAGTTAAGAGTATAAATTCAGGAGTGCATGTTTTCATTGCAAGTCAGCATCATCTGAACAGTTTCATTAACTGCTAGCAACGGTTTCCTCCTCCTAAACTGATTTTGTACATACTTCTCTACAAAGCTTTTCAAGAACTTACCAAGTTTGGGTCCAGCTTCAGAAAGATGCATCAAGATTAAAAAAAAACAAAAACAAAAAAATGCAACCAGGAACAGAGCAACTGTTCCCTATACTAAAATAAGTATTTCAGGAAAACTGAATAAAAAGTTATTGCTCCAGGATTACGAGCAATAATAAACTCCAAACAGACTCCTGCTGCCAAATCTATGTCACTGGCAAAGCAATATCTATAGGCAATGTACAAAGCAGCTTTTGCCCCACCTCACCTCTCCAGGGACTCAAACTGTGACTCCAGCTACCACATACACTGTCAAATGCAGCGTTCCCCAAACCTCTGCTGTTCCCCTCAGGGTTGTTTTTTCTTTAAAATACCCCTCCTTCCACTTGCTCGCAAAAGTAGAATTTAAGGCAGACATAGAGTAAATTTGCTGGAGGTACACATTGCTTTCACTTTTACAGAGAGGACAGGCAGCAGACCATGCCACTCAGGTTAACAGGCTAACATACACTTACATACTTACTAACATACAACTAATTGAACAAGAAGCTGAATTCAAGTTTTACTGCATTTGCTGGTGCAAAAATTCCTACTCCACCTGTATTTAAAAACTGTTTGCAGTTTAATATAGCATGCAACTATTATAGCTGTCTACTCAAAGTAAAAACAAATTCACTCCCAGAGTTAATGAGCATTATTAGTTACAGTGTAAACAGCCTAGGATATTTAACTAGTACATTCAATAACATAATCACTCATCCTCCTCTTCAACCCTCACACAGAAAAGCAAAAGCAGCCAAATTATTTATTTACTTAAAGCCAAATGATCAAGTTGATTGTTCCAGGACTGTGCTTTTAAACGGTGAACTATTCAGAACTGTATTTGCAACATTTAGTAAATCAATGGGGAAAAAAACCAGCAAGATTTAGTACTGATTTTGCTCACTTACTTCTTTCCTATTATCTCATTTTACAGTATTTGCAGGCTTCCACTTTTGCAAAACTATATTCTAGAATTTTAACCCTACAAATGACAGACTCTCTGTACACAAAGATCAACATTTCCAACAGTAATCCATTTGCCTATGAAACACCTACTACAGTCTAAGCAATATGCAAGAAATTTAAGAGTTTATCATGCTGATAGAAGGTGATATTGAATACCATGGTCATTCATTTAATAATGAAAATGTACGAAATGTATGAAAAGATCCAGCAGCCAGAAACTGATGATCAACAACAAAATGCGCAGCTCTCACAGAGGAGAGTAATTAATGCTTGGAAATAAGATGACATGGGGGATTTGCAATCATTAGAAACAAAATGAGTAGAGATCCATTTTCTGCAGGAGGAACATGAGAGTAGTGGACAAGGCTCGGTACAGAATTTCTTTCAGTCATTCCAGAGGTCCATGTTACTCAGGGGCTAAGGTAACACCTTTAATTTGCTTTTCTTCAGGGAAGCACTGGCTCACTATTTTCCTTAGGTTATCTTCTCCCCTTCAGCTGAAGCTTGCCACCCTAACCCTCCCCGCGATCCTGACTCAGGCAAGAGAGGGGGCATTGAAAGGGTAGGCAGGGTAGCAGCTGCTATAATTCTGGGGTGCTACAAGAAAACTGATTTTGTGGCTCTATCAAGAATTTTACTATCTTTTACATTTTTTACATAGTTCTACAATGCAGCCATGTCACAAAGCTGCAGAAGCAATGAAGGATAGAGCACAGCTGCAGCAGTAGCAGGCACAGCCCCTTCTCAGCGCAAAACCCACTCAGCAGCCTTCTGCTACACGTGCAGCTGCCTCACCATCCCATGCAGTGCTTAGAAACACTTCATGTGTGTACCTCTGAGAGAGACGACAAAGACCAAGGCAGCAATCAGTCTTATGGCTGTTTCGAATACATTTCTCTATTATTTCACCCAAAACCAAAACAAAACACAAAACCAAAGAAACCCACACCACACCAAGAAACAGTAACTCATCATTACAGCACAGATTTTTTTCATTACGAATCTGCCCAACCCATTGTTAAACTGGAAGCTAAACCCTAGCATCAGTACATATATGCTTTGGAAACAATGTCTAGCTATCACAGAGCAAAGCTCTACTCAGTGACCTATCTGAAAATTATTGTGAAAAAACCTTCCTAATTTCTCTTTGGCTGTATACATAGCTTTGAAAAACCCCACTTAAGATTTTTTAAAAGTTTCTGTCACAAAGCCACACTCCTCTAAGTCTGTTCTTATTTGCCATGAATCATTTCCATACAAGTTCTCCATATTAACTCCTTCAACCTTGCATGGCATTATTACAAATGTTCTCTCTGCATATTTTTACATATTTAACTGAGAGATTTTATGCCATGCAAAGGAAATGTCTCAGTACACATTTATTTCTTATGTTATGCTTGCACAGTGCTACACCATTTACTTCTCAATTTCTAGATAAACTCTAGCATAGTGCAGGTGTAGTTCATAAACAACAATTATAACACAAGATAAAATACAATGTAAGTACACTGACAGAACATCAGCTGAAAGTAATGCAAAGGGAACTTCTCAAATTGCACATGATAATTAAGGGCCTTCAGGAGAAATCTCATGTGAAGAAAAATGTCATTGTAGAACTGGAAAGTGATAGACTGTAAAATCAAATAAATGGGAAAGTAAGTTTCAGCCTCAAGACACTGTGCATTCTGCATGCATGCCAGACCTCAGGAAACTCTCTCTGAAAACCTGACATGGGATCTGAAGCTGTCTGGGACAGTCTGGAGTGAAAGAAAAGCAGCATTATGTCATGTTTTGCCTATGGTAGCAACGCTGGTTGGAGAAACTCTCATCCCTCTTGGTATCACACATCTTGTCCAAATTATCATTGGACCAAAGCATTTGTGTTTGTACTGTTACTACCCTGAAGAGGGCACACAGGCAAAGGGTTACTGAAAATACACAAGCAGAACACCTCACTCTGCATATCATCTGCCAAACTGAAGTCAACAGCAAGTGCCAGCACAACTAAAGATCTTTCCTCCTACACCAGTCTCTCTTCACAAAACTACAAATTCTCAAGCAGAGGAGGACCACTGATCTACTGCCTTGTGTTGTAGTACTACTCTTGACACAGAGTTAAACATGCTCCCTTTCTCAGAAGCCCTGTATGTCTGGAGCCTCTGAAGGCATGGGTGCTCCCTTCAGGAAGTAATGAATCCCCATCACCCAGAAAGATGGACGAAACACAGCCAGTTGACACTGAGCTCAAGCAGCCTCCCTTCTCCATTCTTGACTACTTCCTGAAATATTTCATCTCCTTCTGTTACCCACAAATCCAAATCAAGACAGCAGATCCTATAATAAGAGTGGTAAAAGCTCCTGAGCTTGTAACTAGTAGCTTCCCAAATCAAAGAAACAGGTATAACTTGTTTTGTCTTCCCGAAGTTCCTCATCCATCCTCAGAGTAAAACTGAACTTCAAGCAAATAAGGCCCTTCAAGATCCTGACCTTCACTAGACTTCCAGACAAGAAAATTTGTATTTACATGATTAATAAGGTAATTACTATAATTACTTACAATAACATATTAGTATATATTATATGTTAGGTACTACAATACATATTAATAGAGTGATATAATTACTTATATTTATTACAAAAATTTTGGAAAGTACAGGCTTCTTTCACTGCCTGATGCCTTTAAAGTTTAAAGCAACATTTAATACAAAAGGAGAAAACAAGTCATGAAAACTGGGCTATGCACTTATCTTACTTTGGTCTTTCAAGTAAATTTAAGTGCCTTACTTTATTGAGCTTGTTGAAATCCTCCCAGTTGTAAAATTCAAACAGCAAATTTATATTGTCCACATAATCCAATTTCAAGATCATGAGGCTATCACCCAAAGTCACTTAAACTTTTTTAGAACAAACTACTTTTTAAAAACAAACTTCTTTGTTTAGTTACACTGTGACTTTCCCAGAGGCCAAACAAAGCATGGCAACTCAGTCACTGCAGCTCTCCCCAAGCCTCCTGACTGTTTGCAACTCTGCTAGCTAACGCAATGGGGTGACTTCGTCAGCACTATTTCTGCAAGCCATTTTAACTGCAAAAGCCAGCATGCACCACTGGCTTCTGCTCTGGCACGCTGTGCTACACACCCCCAATCTGGTCCTTGGTCACGCTGCTGAAGCAGCCACACTAATCCCAAACGTTTGTAATTTTTTCAAAAGAGATCATTAGTTTCACAGCAGTTTTTGTGGACCTTATTTTACACTGATGAAGGCTAACAGCAACAACCAGAACAGCCACAGCTACTTTGTTCACACAGAAAACAATGTGGAACTGCCAGCATCACTCTGAATTGCCACAATTGCTACGTTTTACTTCACTATGTTAAATAGCTGGTCTACAAAGCAAAGTCACAAAACCGATGGATGATAATTTCCCTCTCCCATTCACCCTCCCTCACAGCAGATGCCAGCTACTCAGCTACATTTCATTAATAAGAAAAACACACAGTCAGCTGATATAAACACAGTAACCAGAAACCTCTCATTGTTTTAACCATTTCATTCTTGACAGAATAATGAGAAAGGAAGCCTGAACACTGTCCACTTCTAATCTGCAACTACACTTCTTCAGCTGGTGTTTACAGCACAATTCTGCAACTAAAAAGCAGTAACTCTCAGCACACAAATAAAAACTGCATTATGAAAATTACCTGGCAAATCCATGGTTTTGTGGGCTAAAAAAGAAAAGAAACAATGGCAAAATGTGATTTGTGTAAAATGAGAGAAGCAGTGGAGAGGGACGCAACTTTCATGTGAGGAACACTCTCAGCTCCACTCACTACCACAGGCTGTGGTTTAGCCCTGACATCTTTGGCAGCTCAGCGGCTCCCTCTGTTAAGGTTCTGTAACAGCCCATTCATTCCGGTGCTTTTATTACTGCAGCAGGCAGCCTGGGGGCAGGCTGGAGAGAAGACCACGGCCAGCAGGCAGGCAGGAGCGCCAGGGAGGCTCCCACAGCAGCAGCCACTGCTGCCAGGTTAGCAGAGGACCTCCCGAGCTGCCTCACAGCACTGGCACCTCTGCCCGTGTCTGCCAGCACCTGCAGAGATCAGGGGAAAACTAATTACCACATAAGCGACAGGGACAAAAGCAAAGACAAAAGAATAGCCTGTACTGAAGTGCATCAATAAACAAAGCTGTAGAGAGTTATGCAAGATAGTAGTCATGTGACATTAGCTTTAAAAAAAAATTTAAAAGTGAAAGGAATAGGAAAAAGCAAACAGCTACATACCCAGACAAAAAATGGAGAAAGCAAAACACCAATGACAGCTACTCCAGATCAGAAGTATCAGCTTACCATTCCCCAAAGAAAGTTACGCCATGTGCCAGGTTTCAGCCATCCAGGAGAAAAGCAGGTCTGTATCACACACATCTCCCACTGATCGATGGGACCACCCTCTCATATCATTCCAACTGATGTGCAAAGAAAAACCACCTGCACCACGAAAACAGTCCTCATCTCCCAGCAGCCTAGAAAACCAGACCAAAACCAAGAAAAGCCTGCTGTGGCAAACTCTTTCTGAAGGACCTACCACCACCAGGCCAAACTCTTACTCGCCTGGAGGCACCCATCCAGTGCTCCCTGCACACTGATCTACGGACACCACCTACTTAGTCACACTCTTCAGGAAAGCCTCCCTTCCCAACAAAGATAAACTTCCTCAAGAGAGAAATCCAATTCTTTGTGTGTGCCATGGTCTCACTTACTGTAAAATCCTTCTCCATTTTGCACACTACATCATCAGCTCTATTTAGTCTGCTCTCTGCTGATCTCCGTGGAAATAAACATATATATATATATATATACATCTTTTCTGTCATAGTAGGAGGGAAAAAGAAATTTCAAGATATTGAACTTCAGATAGATAGCACTGTATGCACAACCACCACAAAACAACTCAGTGATAAATGTTCATTTCTCTGAATCTGCTTTTCTGTCATTGTTACCGTTTCGGTCTTCTTTTTCTGACCAAATTAAAAAAAAAAACTAACTGGGAATTCACAGGTTTAGTGAGACCTTGACTAAAGGTCATATTAAACATATTAAAACAAAATTCACGTTAAAAAAATCATATTAAAGAAAATATACACATTAAACGAGCACCAGGCAAGTTTCTTCTTAAATTCTTAGCTTCTCAAAGTGCTCACAGTTTCATCTCCCTGTTTGTTTTCTTTTTTAAACAGACAAAACATCAATGTCACTAAAATGTAACAGCATTCTTTCAGTATTTAATAGATTCTTGTTATTAAGGAAAAGAGATCTTTCAGAAGCACTAAAGATTATTCTGATGTCTTCTAAAAGGCAGATTTTATTCTTGGTTTGCCTTTTGTTTAACACATATTTCCAAACAACACCCTACTGATTTTGCATTTGTGTGGAGTGCTTTCTGTTCATTTATTCAAGTGAGCATCAGTGATGCTGACAACCAAGGTACAGTTAAATTTTTAAAATCACAAAACTGGAAAAAGCAAATACTAGTTATGCAATACATACCACAAGTTTTAATAAAAAAGCAAAAGCACTGGCATGATTTAGAAGCAATAACCAGAAAATGCAATAATACATTCTAGAGCACAAGCACAATTGAGGTCTGTGCCTGTCATCCCAGCCCCCATTTACTCATCTAACTTCAGCAAGTCTTTGAGCAAAAAATACTGATATTCAACTGCCATTCACTTTTGTAAACACAGATTATTCTGTATACATTACTACAAATCACATCAAAGCCTGATGTCTTCAAAATAATCTCAAGATCCAAGTTACAGTTTTGCACACTCACTGTGTAAACAAAGCAGCCAACTGTTCAGTAGCAATTTACACAAAATAAGCATCCGTGTTTTTCATTAATTCTTCACATTTAAGCTGTACAGCAATAGAAAACATACAGTATCTATAAATAATGTACCAACAACAACAAAAATCAAACAGCTTCCCAATGGGCCATATTAGACAACACTGAGGCACTTACTCCAGGCACCGCTGTTCCTGGGAGCTACACCTACAGCTGAACCAAGGCTATTGCAGAAATGAGGAAAACTACTCACAGAAAGAGATCTCAATGTACACATACACATAAGAACATTTACAGTTAATCTCCACATAGGCAACATGACTCAGAGTCAGTTTAAGAAATTTCAATCTGCTAAGCAATTCAAACAGCTTCATTGTTAGTTATGATGTAATGAAATTGACCAGTCAACAGTGACAACACTATGTAAACCTCTCCCATTTGGAGCCTAATTACAGGATTTTACAAGTTAAAAAATTCTTTTCCACTGCCACTAAATTATTCCCTATTGTGACAACTAATTTACTAGAAGAATCCTTAAACGAGCTTTCAATTCACCCTTCCTAACAAAATATCTAAAAAGTTAATTTCTTACCTGTAACTCAAGCTGCATGACTGTTCTCAGAATTCTATTACAAGGACTGTAGCAAAAGGTTGCCTTGATCATTTGGCAATGCCCTGAATTTTGTCATCAAGTAATGAGTCTGCCAGAAATATAATGACCACATGGTAGCAGCCTCCTGGATATAAATCCCTTTGCTGCTTAAAACTAGATTTTGGATCAATATTAAAACAAAAACAAAACAAACCTCCTAATATTGTCTGAAAAGAGTAGAAAGACTAAAAAGCATCAGTACTGGTCTCATTAACAGGATGCAAATTAGCACTACGTTGTTTTACATTTGAGCAAGTGTAAAGATAGGAGAATGCAACCGAGAACACTTAGCTCTGCACATAGTCAGCTCACAAGTGCTAAATGCTTCACCATGTAAATGGAAAACCTTTCTAAAGAGACACTAATACTAAGAAACAGCAAAATACATGTTTTGGGAATGGCCTCCTCCCTCTCCAGCCCTGCTTACCCTTTGCTCCCATAAGGCTTCAGTTCTCGGTTAACATCTCTCTGTCTGAAAATAATTGCCTGCCTCCTAAAGGCATCTCGGACAGTGTCACTCCTTAATCAGCAGGAGGACAGCTGAGTGATGTGAGGCATTTCCACCTTCTCCCTGGAGCAATCACACTAGCGCCACAAGGCACTACTGCAACATCAAGAACTAAAATGACTTCAGAAGTGGTACTCTCCCATAATGAGAGCCATATTCCAATAAGGCTGCCCCCTAAAAACCCAGTTCTATTACCAGCTGCCTATTAGGACTTAGCTTATTGATACATCTACTGCCAAGGATCAATCAGTGCAGCCTGAATACAAACCTCAGGGAAAACCCATTTGTAGAAATGAACTCCCAACATGTTTGGTATGCCTAGATACAAAAACACAAGCAATAATCAATTGCAATATCTTTAAATTTTTATCTTAGTGTGAACATGGTAATCAACAGCAGTAGGTTTGCAAGTTCCAATGTTCCGGCACAGGAAGGATACCAGCAAAATTCTACTAGATTTACAAAATGTGATTAATTTGCTTCCCTGCATAAATACCCTAGAAAAAAAACTAGTTATCTATTTCTCAGCAAATTGGAGGGATAGAGAGAAAAAATGTGATCATGGGCTTTGTTAATGTATTTGCAGTGAGTATACCAAGAAGGTAATGTGTGAATCAGAATGATATGTATTTCAGCTTTCATCAGGTCAGTAATATACACTATAGTCTCACTCCACAATGAAACATCCACATCTAGAAATTGCACGGATGAGTTTCTTCAGAACAAGTCACTTTTCACACAACACATTTGCTTGAAAATCTAGACATGATCCTTCCCATACTCCCTCTCAAAGAGATATCAAAATCACCTTTTCTGTAAGAACACTTAAATCCCATCATTCTTCTTATCCAGTTTTCTATCCTTCCCAACTCCACGCCCTTAACTATCCACTCTTGATGTCTGTGCCACACAGCTCAGACATGTGGCTGATGCTTATATCCCCTGCCTCACAGTCTTTTAATTTTGCAGTATATTCAATAAGTGAACCTCATGGAAGGAGGAGAAGCAGAATTTTGAAAGATAATTTGAGTGATCCTGCTCCTTTGAGTCACTCAACTTTGCCTTTGGTTGTTTTATCTGAAAATGCTTTCCAGGTAAGGCTTTCCGTGGAAGTGGATCCCAAATGCTTGGAGGAGGGAAAGGTGGTGGTAGCTGCAAGCCCCTCTTCTCCACATTAAGGGAACTACCCAATTTGGTTATATCAGGCATAGTTTGTGGGAAGAAAGTTTCAGAAGCCTTCAAAATGACTTCCACAACCTCTCATAAAAATCACTTGTATTTCTTCTCTGTTTCCTGAATGTTTCTTAAAGCTCACATTTTCATCAACTACAAAAGATTAAACTGCCCTTGCTTCATGTCACATCACAGTAACACAGAGACCTTTGAACGTTTTCATACAAACTTTGAAAAACAAATACAATTAGGTATTAAAATTAAAGCAAAGTTCTGAAATTGGAGAAAGCAATCTTTGCTTTGGGAGATCCAAAAAAAGGAAGTGCTTTATATCCTGAAAATGACCAAGGCATCCTGAGAAACTTGAAGAAACACGGTAGCAATATAAGCAAACACAGAAACCCTAAGCACAAGAAAATTCTGCTAAATGCTTAAGGCATTCAAGTCCAGAAGTAAATAAACTCCAGTATTTCCCTAGACAGGGAAGCGGAAGCGCTAATGAAAAGCTCAGGTTTTTAAGTGTTTCCTGTTCACACTAGAAACACTTCCTTGATTATCAATGTATTCCTGTATGATGCATGTCTGCATGACCCCCAAGTACAAAGACAGCCAATACACAATGAACAGTGAACCTCACCAACACGTTTTGGTCTCTGCAGATGGCCACAACAAGAAGCATTAAGCTTCATACTGATCCTCACTGCTATAACAGTTTCTCCCCCTTTAGCAGTTTCAGACCTAGACTGTTCCACATGCCCCTCAGAGATGTAAAAGCCTGAGCAGTTGACCTCAGGCTTCGGATCAGATCACACTGTCCTGCCAAAGAGCTGACCAGGTGGTTACAGCCGAAGTCCAGACGCATGCCATAATCACCACAGCAAACACTCAGCTGTTTTAGAGAACTCCAACTTCCACCTGCCACAAAGTTCAACCCCAAAACGAGCACAAGTACTTTACTCCTATGGGGATAACTCGCTGGCTGACAGCTGGGCTGAGACAGAGCCTCTTGATGAATTCTGCATCTTGCTGTGCATTTTATGAAAAGTTAACAGCTTTCACCCTCCCACTCCCTGCCTCTGCCACAAACACATGCACTTGAAACACTAATATAAACACAAGGTTTTGAAGGATTGCTACACAGACTGTGACAAATCACAACAGAGCCCTAGAAAAGACAATCTTCACACTGCTGGTGCTGTCCTGGATATTGCATGCCTTGCCTCTTATTCTATACACTTAACCCTCTGGCACAAATCCCACTCGTTCAGCATGATGAGTCCGGAAAATCTGTGCCAACATGCAAAGAGAACAAGCAGCTATGTGTGTAATTTGTTGTACACGATAGTATTACGAATTTAAGGCAACTGAAAAGCAGGCTTTATATACAATACTTCCTTGTCTTAGGTGTTAGAAATACCTACATATATAGTCCGATTTGTATAAGCTATATATACTATTCACTAAAAACGTGCTAAACCAACTGTAACTATCTATTCACTTTGAGACTAAAATTTAGATTAAAACAATTTCTAAGCAGCTTTACATTAAAATTTAGACTAAAGTGATTTTAATTTTAAAGAAGCCTGACTTCTAAGTCCCATGGAATATACTTGTCTTCAAAAGCAAGATATCAACTATGCTTTTATGAACTTCTTTGAAGTAAAGGAAATGAAACATCAAGAATTTAAACTAAATTGAATTTTAGCTACAGCTTTTCTCTTTGAGTGAATAGCAATAATCATCTGTTTTTATTACAGTTTTGTCCTTCACATTCCTCTACTCAGGATGATTCAGGAAACACTGAAGTTGCTTGTTCCAGTACATGCAGTACCCACCTTTCATTGTTCTGGCTCATGACAGTACAAACAGTTCCATCAATACATTCTCAAAAAATGACTTGCCAAAACAAACAGCAGCTCAAAACTGTACTTTCCCTCTTTGAATGCTGAAATTCATATTCATCATTATTGTCAGTATTAGAGCAATAAAACTTCATTTTTTCTTGCTTCTCACAAGAATCTTAATATATGCCACCTTCAGATAGTACGGCCTATAAAAATGCTTGTCGCTTTACTATCAATATCTGATTAATTGTAACCCAAACCAAAGGTTCCTCTGTCTGAACAGAGGGCATGCTCAGGGGTGGCAGTGTATAAAGAAAAATCTAATAGCATGTTGCCTAAGTAACCAAATATAGAATTTCAGCTACACTTACAGTTTTCAAGTCTATAAAGTCTTAGATCTGAAGGCTTGAACATCTTGAACTCATGCAACCACAAAGGATTTTCAACACCTAGGGAAGGGTCTCAAAAGAGCCTGCTGAAGTCATTTGATCACATCTGAAGAAGCTTTGAAGTCACAGCGGCAATCCTGCAAGGACATCTAACCAAACATTTCCATGGTGCTATTGGCTGTAATGGAAGTACCACATTAAAAATCCACACTGCTCTTCCTAGTGAGATCATTAAAACATTTTTCAGAAGCCAACATAAAAACCCGCAAATCCGGAACAAAGGCTACAGTATTATCTTCTAGATGCATATCTATTCCAGCTGAGCTTTATCCAGGCAGACATTTCAGGATCAGCGTGAACTGCTAAAAGACTGCCCAAACATCACGGTCTGAACACTCAAGTTCAGAGCTGCCACAGCACCTCTCCAACCAGAAGCACACGTTCAGATCATCAGAGTCTATGCCGCATTTTATGTACCCATACATGCTTTCAATATCCTTAATTTTAGACCACTTGATTCCCACCTCCACACATTTCTATCTCCCTTTTAGGCAGTTTCAATTAATGTTATTTATGTGGATCTTGCTTGGTTTTATTCTCTCTTAGTGAAACAGGATATAAACCCTCGCAAAGCTTGCAAACAACTCTTCAGGACCCTATAATAGTGGTTAGAATCTTAGTTATAATTGATAGAGAATCTAGCTAGCAAATAATGTTTTCTATTCTCGAGCATTACCCCAACCCACCCCTGTACTACTGCTATGGGAATGTTCTCCTGCCACATGGCAGAAGGTGACAAAAACAGCACAACTTTCCATTGCTGGTGGTAAGCACTAGAACAAAACCTCAGAGAGGGGGGTTGTGACTTTGGTGTTTTACTGAGAGGACTCTTCTCTCAGAACACAAACGATCATGCTCTTCGATCATGCTCTCCATGGGAGTAACTGTATTCACTTGCATAATGTCCTGCGTTCAGGTGGTAAGGCAACTTGACCCAAAAGCTAATTTGGCCTCAAAATGCATCTGTTTAATTCCGGTTAAAACCAAAAATTGCCAAAACAATGCCTCATCCTCTGTCTATTAAAAACAAAAAGCAATCCACACTGACTAGTGCTAAACCTCACCTTTCCAGTGACATGCGGTCCTGACATCACGATGACCTCTGTTTTCTGCTGCTTTTACTTAGATGCCAAGCAGATAACAGTTATCTCTCATTTCAGAACAGCCAGAAATATGTATTCATATTAGAACAGTCACTGTAAACCACCCCCAATGCAAAAATTACACAGATTAATAACAGTATCAATATCATTTGCTAGCTTAAATGAAAAAAAGTAGTTTGCAACACCTGCTT
The DNA here is from genome assembly GCA_013397725.1 of Rhagologus leucostigma. Lineage (NCBI taxonomy): Eukaryota > Metazoa > Chordata > Aves > Passeriformes > Rhagologus > Rhagologus leucostigma. Next base: position 1,055,128 of record VZTD01000823.1, on the reverse strand, counting down.
ATTTTTCTCCAAGTTTTCTTTTTCTTTTCTCTTTTATAATGGAGAATATCCTTCTAAATATCCCAGCATCATGAACTTGCCAGTCCTCTTCACATAGTCACTACGAACTTTCCACAGTAGCCAACTGGGTCTTTCAGTACCAAAAACTCTCTCAAGGAATGTTAGGGATCTGTACAAGAGCAGCATGAAGGGCGCTTTGCTTCATGGTCAAGGCAGAAGCGGCACATGAGGCTCTTGGTAACCACAGAGTGTGCTCAGCCTTAGCAGTTCAGATGGAACAATACATCTGTAGCACAAAAACTCTCTGTTTTGGCAGCCATAGGCAACCCTGTCCATTTAAACTATCAATCACCAATCACTAAGCTTAGTAGCATCTATATATCTCTTCCTTCTGAAAGAAATGACAGCGAAATGCTGAAGAGACTCTGCATGCAGTCCCAACAAAGTATCTGTCATTTTCTCTCACCAAGACAGCAATCACCAGACCCTTCTGCCCTCACCTAGAGTCAGTACCAACTAGTCCAAAGGAAAAAAAAGTCTAGCTGTCCAAAGTAAGGGCACAGAAAAAACACAGTTTTATTTCATCCCTCTGCAGAAGTCTCACTGCATTAGTTCTGGTATTATAGCTCAATTTCTTCTAGCATAAACATGAAATCCAAAAGTAATTCACTATTTCTTCACAAGGATGATTCAAGAAAAGTGATGGGCAGCAAAATTCTGTTGCTTTTCAATAACAAAAATTCCCAGGAAGTGCAACATGGTGCACCTGAGAATTACAAGTGAGAATAGCTAACCTGGACAGAGAGCACTCCTTTTGCAATCTTGATACCTGGCCACCATTGCATGAAGTAAAATACTTTCAAGAACACACAGGCGGGTAAAGGAGGGAGAGATGTGAAGATGCACCAAGCATAAATATGCCCTTCCACATAGCTTGCAAGCTAAGAGCAAGCCTAAGTGTCTGCAGGAACAGCTTGCTCCCCCCAGTAGCTAAGGTTTTGTGCATCAGCCACTATACTGCTTAAGAAACTACGATTTAGGCTATCTCATGTTCCTCCTCTTTGAAAATAAGTCTTATTCAACAGAGAATTAGGGGTTTTTTCCTCAAACATTTTCATCAGAGTAATAAATCTCCTAAAATAATAAACTTCAAATATAATTTTAGTACAAAATACACTAATGTAAATAAATAGCAACTAAATTGGTGGAGTGATGTTAGTGCAGCTATGATCGAAGTCAGATAGCCATCTCCAGAACATCACATTTGCCCCCAAATGTCATCTCAAAGTCTACCAAATGGGGAAAGGACAGCTGTGTTCCTCATAAAATCTCCACACTCCAACGAATGTAAATAAGGGATATTGTTAAAATGAAAGATCTAGTTAAAGCTATACATTTGTAACTTTTAAAAGGTTTCCCTCTCCTTTTTGTATCTTTAATCAAAGGTTATAAATGTGTAAGGGATGGCTGTTGCCATGGAAATATGCAGGCCAACATCTCTCTGTGGGAACCTCAAAGCTCCCTTCACTGCCGGGCGCCTTGTAATGACAGGGTCACATTAGCACCGTTGACTCTCAAAGCCCATTTATTGCATAGAAATTAGCACAGCTGACTCCATTCACCTTCCACAGACCAAACAGTAACTACTCCTGCTCAACTGATTTTCTGCTGCACTCGCCCATTCCCCCAGGACATGCTCCCAAACCTGTTTCAGCACCATCCTTCACACTATAGCAAATTCATCTTCAATGTATACTGCCTTCTCAGCAAACACTAAGCAGAAACCAGAGGTTGCACAGGCCATCAGATGTTTCACCTGATCAAGAGCATAATTTCCTAATATGTTGAGAAATTTATTTTTCCAAAGCAATTGACATATAATAAATCTGCATTCTACTCCAGAAGATGGAAAGCAGAGCTATGAAGAAAAACAGAGGCAGACATGCAGCAACAGGAACTGAACTCTCATAAAAGCCAACAATTAAATTAGATAACAGAAGACAGCCTCTGAATAATGGTTTTACCTCTGGTGGTTGTCAGTGCTGAAGAGGGAAAAATAAGTTCTTAAAAACCTCAGTGGAATTCCTGGATATCAGCATTTACCATTTGATGCACAATCAATTTGTGCACATAGGAGGCCCATTTCAAGGCAAATGCAAAGAGATGCCTTCTTTTATTATTATTTTAAATCAATTCCAAATAGGAAAATTCAACCATCTGAGAATCTCTTCTTATCAACATGTTAATACGCACATGAGCCAATATACACATTTAATTTATGCAGTCATGTATTTGTATGAAATAAGAGATTTGTGTCACATACCCTCTGACACTGCAGTAATAAATTCCTTAGACACATAAAAGATAAGATTCAAAATACATTTAGAACAAATTTATCTACATATTTGAAGAAAGAAACTATTTCAGTAGTATCCACCCTCATTAAAAATAGCCCATCAAATATTCTAAACAACTAATATACTGTGAATGTATAGCTATGGGTTTGTTCTCTTATTTTTTAATTCTTTAGAGAGAGAAAATTGTAGAGAGAAAAGCTCTTAAGCCTATGAAAGGTCTCACACATTCATCATACAATCCTTCACAACTAATTCCAGTATAAAAGAAGTGAAATGAAAATGACATTCTATGTCTCACTTACCTAGAAGATAATCAAAATTACCTTTCAAGGCAGTTTATCAATTTCACTGATGCTGAGTAAAATCTAAGTCAGATTCAACTGAGCAGTAAATTTATTTCTACAGGGCCAAGCATCTAAATATTTAACTGCGGATTTTCCACAATCTCAATAATTTAATGAAAAAAAAGGCAGTCATTCATCTAAATAAGACTAGATTTTAACAGGAAAGAAAAATTTAATTCCTACTACTTAGCAAAATACAGACACTTTTTAATGGCTTTGCAAGGGTTTTTTGTTATTTTGCTTTCTTGCTGGGGGTATTAATTCCATCAAAGGTACTTATTTTCTCTACCCCTACAGTTCTGATGAATAATTTTCCGACCAATGGACCCTTCAGGTGGGATACATCTACAGCCACATACAGATGGGGATCTGTGTGCACATATATATGCGCTTCTAGCAAATCCTTAGTAATTATATGCCATTGCTGAGTGGAAACAGGAATGCCTAATTTCTTGCCTCTGGCCATTTTAGGCACTTTCTGTGAAAAGGAACAACAGATATATGGGAGGAAAAAAAAAAGCTTTGAGCACAGCACTGGTCCAACAGACTCCTAAGGTTTGCAGACAACTAAAGCTTGTTACTGGAGGTTTTTGTTTTTTGGGGGTTGTACATGCATGTTTTTGGTAGGTTTGGATCATTTTGTTGTTGTTGTTGTTGTTTTGGGGGGTTTTTGTTGGGTTTGGATTTTTGTTGTTGTTTCTTTGAGAGGTCAGGACGGTATACTTGCGCAGAACCCTGTACCTCAGGGAAACCTCTGCAGGCCTATGTCCAGCCTCAGCTACGCTCCACCCACACAAACCTGCTGGCAAGACCAGGGCCCTGATTATTAACTTCTGTGTGCAGACCACTCTTCTCTTCTTAAATGCTGTGCAGACAATTCTTACCATAGTCAAATTAAGTGCAGATTTAGACACAGCAATATCGTGTGGCCCACACTGCAATGTCTGGCATGAATTACAGAGTCTACTGAGAACATCCAAGATGGGGCTGAGAAAGAAGGGCAATAAATATTTCATAAGATTAGGTTGAGAGAATACTGATTGTCCCAAAACCTGCCATTGTATCAGTTGGTCCAGTGATCCTCTTTCCACAAACTGTCTTCCTTACACCCTCAGACAAGCAAAAGGAATCTCATCTGATTCTACTGAACAGCCAAATGTTCTGCTTGCATTAACAACTGGGATTTTATTTCTTAATGTGACTTAATAAATGTCTTCTGAATAAATTCAAGCATTACTACATGAGGTGAAAGCACAGACTATCTGTAAAATATTGTACTGACACGCATTCTTAGAAGTTACTGTAACTCTAGCAAACAAACCAGCGTTACCCAGGTGCATATGACAGTCCCATATACCACAAGGTATTGCCAGTTTAGTCTTTCCTACTGTCACAAGAAATGATCTGCAAACCAGAAAGGTAAAGTAATGCATTTTATGGAGATAAATTACTGAATTAACTGTGTCCTGACACAAACTTTGACCAGTCTATATCATGCTCAGCTAAACAAACAACAGCTCCTTTTGAAGTATTCCAGAATTATGAGTTTAATTACAACAAACCTAACCAACATCAAGCACAACTTCAATGACCTAATTTAAGATGTCAATTCAATGTGCACTTTATTTTTAAAGAAGTCTATACTGCTCCATTCTCCCCAGAACACGTAAAACTTACACAGAGAATTCAAATACAAATCCAAGAGCTTCCACATCTCTAGGTCTCTTTTCTACATCCTGCATTGTTTTTCCAGTAACACACAACCATAACTCATTAGCTCTTTCAGTGGAAATCAGAACAAAGGCATTCTATAAAAAACAAAAAGCCTCCACATTTCTATGCACCTCTTTGTATATTCAATGACAAAGTTCATACAGTATTATTAAAAAAAAAATCAAGCACAACTGAGCATATACTCATAAAATCAGTTATCTGGGGCAAGAAGAATGCCTGCTTTATATAGGGAAAAGGAAGAAAACTCAGAAATACTGTTAAAGCCTGCCTGTGGAAACTACTCTTGAACAAAGCAAGAACTATAATCACGTTTCATGCATTTTTCTCCCTGCTCCTCTGCTCTGCCATTTGCAATGCATGCAAATATGTCTGGACCTGGAGGTTTTACTAAGGCACGGGGAACACCAGCCTCCCCACTGTCTCGCCTTGCTGCAGTTCTGTCAGACCTGCTTTAGCTTCCAGACAACCTTTGGTCTCTCTGCTGCACACCAGCAAAGAGCTAACCAAGTTTGTAAAAGTTTTTCCTCTCCTCTCTGCTTTTCCAGTAGAACTGCCCATCTCCATAAACCTTCCCCTGCTTTGCATATCCTCTTCTGTCTCCCAGCTCAGTTAAGTAATCCGATGCACTAATGACATCACAATTTCCCAGTTTGCTAATTCCATATATTTCCCAGTCACTTCCACACCAGTGCTCCATCACCTACACATCTGCTCAGCATGCACAGTCCTGCAGAGGAACACAGAACCAAGCCCCGTGCAAGACACAGGGAACCTGCTTGTCCTTGCAATTAGGCCAACAGGTACTAATTTTGCAGCAGTGTTCAATCCTCTTTAGCCTGCCTCATATATAGGCTAATACTAATTTTTAAGAGGATCAATGCAGAAAATGCCTAGTGGATTATGAGTTTACTGCTGTACATGAACAGAGACAAAAAGAAATACGTGGAACAGCAGAGAAAGACAAAAAAGTGTGTCCACTATTTCTTGTACCAATAAACTTGATTCTAAACTTGATACATGGTCTTCAATTAACTGTATTTACAGTCTTTACAAAGGTTTCTAAGTTCCTTATCTGCTTACATCTACAGATTTTTATTATTTTTTCATCTGTTTACAGGTCTTTATTATTTTGTCATCTATTTTGTTTCCCCCTCAGGCCACAAGAACTGGCCCCCTTGGTACAGAACAACATACTGTTGAAGTAAAGGCTGCTGTTGGGTGCTTTAAAACACTTACTTGTCAAAAGTCTCAGAGTTACAGTACTGAGAACAACATGCATGCCTCTTCATTCAATACAAGTCTTTTTTTCCTCCTCCATCCCATCAAAAAAAAAAAAAAAAGAAAGCACGACACATACTAAAAATAAGTTTTGGCCTATTTTTTCTTTTTGTTTTCAGAAAGACACACATACCCAGAAGCTCGCTGCACCACAGCTTGGTGGCACAGGGAGCAGTAGGAAACAGAGCAGCTCTTGGGCACCCTTGGCTGGAAGTGGAGCTCAACATACTTCTTACTGCAGGCAATATCATCTCTCATGGTGAAGGTAGGCTACAGCAGCACCTCCAGAAAGCTAAACAGGCCTTTGCATTCCTGGAACTTTACAGGCAGATAAAAGAACATAAAAGCTATTTGGCCAGAATACAATTAAATGTAAGACCTCATTAATCCAGTTCTGGACAGCAAGATCTCTAACTTTCCAATCCACAATGATGGCACACATTAGTCTGAAATATGAGGTGCTACTTTTTCCTTTGTAGCTTAAGAGCTATGGGAACAGGAAAAGTCATTTTTGGTTCCTTTCATTAATTCATCCAAGAAACAAGGACAAACCCTCTTATCAGAAGAGAAACAATTAAAACATCTTCCAAATCTAGACTGCACAGCTATATCAACACACAGGCAAGTTAACTGCAAATGGAAGCTACAGCAGTGCCTTCTGGCATTCCCAAGCTCCTTTTGGTACACCCAGTTGTATATGCTCCACTGAAAAGCAACTCTTCAGCCACTTCAACTTCCCGAACTCAAGTAACATAAGTGGGACCTTCCTCATTCTTTCCAATACACTTCTTTTACCTGTCTACCTAGATACTCAAGCATGGGACTACTACACAAAGACAGATGAAGGCGGCCTTATAAAAGACTGCTTTGACATCAGAGAAATGACTAGTTACAAAAAAGGAGGAAGAAAACTCCAGAGAAAGCACAACCAAATAAAAAGCCAAAAGCACTTCCCAGCTCCTTGTTTATTATGCAGCTTCCCAACTAAGCATACCTTTCTTCAGTTACTCGACATGGCATAGAGCAACTGAGTATAGGGCACCCCCCCACCAAACTGTTTAATATTACCACAATGGAAGTTTATTATCTGCTTTGCTTGTTTCTGTTGTCATCTTTAAATCTCCAACCTTATTCTCACATCTACCCAGAATCTAAAATACTGTGAAAAATTGTCTCGGTCATGTCTACAAGTACTTAATTCTCAGTTTAATAAAAAAGCATAGTAGATCACCACCTGTTCATGAATAACACTTTCATGGTTATATACCTTCAGAAACTACTTTCCAACTCATTTAAATCACAGAATATGAATCCAATAAGAGCCAACACTTGGAAGCACTGAAGGCTTACAAGAAATGTTAGTCAACTTCAGAAATTATTTCATTACCTCTGCACAGCAAAAACTGGGATAAGTAACTTCACCTCTGAACATTCAGAGGAAATACTTTATACACTTTTTACCTACAAAATCCCTATTGCAACAACTGGCTTGAGATTCCATTTTTCCTGGAGAAAACCAAAACTAAAACAAAACAATTGGCGGAGTTCCGAGATAACATAACTATGATAGAAATGCTCCAAGATTTTACTTCCACTGATTTGGAGTTGCACTTTGAAAAGCCATCCTTAAAAATCAGATTACGGCACAACCGCTTATCAACTTACCCAACACCTTTTGCAAACTAGGTGGCATATGCAAGTATTACATCTAACGCTAACAGCCCAAAACAAGAATTAATTTCGACATGACTGAAAGAGACCTCCCACTTGCTTCACTGCAAAACAATCTAAGAAAATGTATTTTTAAACAAAAATATTCATTTGGTATACACCCCCTAAGAAAGCTGGGAGAGAGGACAAGAGTGCGCTGCAGAGCTAGCACAGTGCAGTTTCCAACTCCAGCCAAGTGGCCTTCAGTAGATGACAGATCCTCTTGAGTTCTCCAGCTCCTCCCCAGCAAGAGGCTGCATGAAGCAGGGAACTCTGCATGAAGCAGGGAACTCTGAAGCTCAGGTGCTCAAGAGGCAGGACAATAAGGGAGGCACCAAGGCATCCAGAACATCTCTCCTTCTTGCAAGACCTCTTAGTGATATAAATCCAAACATTTTGGCAGGGTACTGCTATATCCATGCAAAGTTCACAAAAAAGGTTATCAAGTGTTCAGTGTAATAGCTGTTTATACAGGGACTGGGGTGGGGGTGGGAGGAGGAGAAGGCACTGAATCATAATGCCAGCAAAGAGATGGCAACATAGCATATTAAGTCTGTGGGCACACCTGTACTTAACACTGTCCAGAAAAACCAATGAATCAGTGTTACAGTTTTGAAATAGAACCGTTCACATAAAACGCTTCATTTGTTGTGGAAGTAGCTACCACCCTCCCCACCAGCTACAATGGCTTTTGTTTCTTAAAAAAAAAGACCAATTTAAAAAACAGCTATAGACCTATTTTGGTAGGTGTGAATGCAAGCAGCTTTTGTCAGCAGACTTTGTAGCAATCCTTGACCATCGAAAAAGGTATATCAAGTAATTGTTTCGGGGGAGGGGGGAGAGATGGTGAAATACTTCCTCTCCAAGCCGAGAGATCACAGTAAAGACAGATTTCATCTGTCAATCGAGCTCCCCATTTACAAAGCTTTCTTGCCCCGCCCCCCCCCGCCAAGAATATACGTGTAGTAGCACATTCCCACGCCGCTCATTTGCTTTCAGTGGAAAAAAGTCACCTATACCTCATCTCTGCTACCGGAAAGAATGATGAATGCCCATCCACACACAGCCCGCTCACCCCAGGCAGCAGACTGTACTAATGCTCTTCCCCGCACAGCAGGGAACATGGTACGTACAGTGTTTCACCCTACACAGGCTACTCGGTTCTCTCTTACAATGCCCCTTTCTAACTCTGTTTGTAAATGATACTCCCACTCCGGCTCGGCCTCCACATTCGCCATCCATGCAGCCAGCACAGCTTCCTTTAGGCGCACTTGCGTAACTGCCTGAGCTCGCACTCTTTCTAATAAAAGAAGTCATTAAACAGTTCTCCAACAAAACCACCACACAGGTATCCAAACGGCAGTATGAGATCAGTAGCTATTTCTGAGCCTGATGGGCATAAAGCAGTCAACAGCCTTGGCCTAATTACTGTAGGAATTTTAATTTTCTTTTAAAAAGAGGCTTTATTACTACACTGATTTCCAGAGTTTCTAGAAATACTTGGATGCCATAGACTTAAAGGTGATATTTCACATTTTTCAAACGAAGTGACTCCCCACAAGAGGTACATGATAATAAAGACATGAACGAAGATAGGAAAATGTTTCAGCATTAAACCAAAAAGCAGACTTGAAAAGCCCTTCAACCTACAGATCCATCAGGTTCCCTCCCACACCAGGGCAGGATCAAGCTACTGTTCCCCTCCCTGCTAAAGGCAGTCACGTAATAGAAAGGAGCTGCAACAATGAAGTTACCACGGCTGCATTCATCCACTCAATCCTTCTTCCCTAAAAGCCCATGATGCCTAGTTTTGTATACGCGGAAAATACCATGCAACAACCCACACCTCCGGGAAGCAGCAAAGACATCACCTCAGAATTAGCTAAGGGGCAAACGGGGACAGAAAACTCTCTCTTCACCCGTACCTTCAGAACTCGGCACCTCTATGGAGACCTGATTTAAACTCTCCTGACAGCTGAAAAATAAAACAGCACATAACAGCTCTTCAGAACACATGCAGCCGATTACCCGACAGCAAGCACTCAGTATCCCGTCCTGCTCTTCACTGAATGAGGCACGGCGGTTCCCAGCAGACAGCGGCCTCCCGGACACACTCTTGGCAACTTGGGCTGCTGGCCCTTGGAAACCGACCGCTTCCCAGACAGGCGAAAACGCCTCGCATTCGTCCTCACCACCCTCGGGCGCGCCCCTGGCCCCCCGTCTTCGCGGCAGGTGCGGCCAGCACGGGCGGCGGGGGCCCGGCCGCCGCCCCGGGCACGCACCTGGCAAAGCCGCGGCAGGCGGGCAGGCGGTCGCTCCCACCGGAATCAGCGGGGCTCGAGGGCGATGAGAGGAAAAGCAGATTTATAAACCTGGCAGCCCTCTCTCATTTGCTGCTGCTGGAGGCTCCTCCTCTCCGCCTCGGTCCGGTCGCGTCGCAGACGGAGGCTGCCAGAGCCCTCGCCCCCCGCCCGAAC